>CAWUFW010025004.1:0-51326 GCA_963921515.1 Calotriton arnoldi | reverse complement strand
AGCAAACACAAGGAGATGATGGACGGAGCGCTGAAACTTTTCAGACAGTCACCCCAGTCACAGATCTGGGTTGAATCCATCATCGTTCTTTAGCTCACTTCGCCACCCCAGTTCAGACACAGCTATATGCAAATCAGTCTTGACCCTGTGCCTCATGGGAACAGTCCAGCCGGAACTGCCAAGCCATGTCTTCCCTGGACCGGAAACAAGCATCCTGGGACCGGTTTCGGGCTAACAGCCCTCATCAGCCAGGCTAGCTTGAATTCAGTGGCAAAGTGAGCAAGGGACCCACGTCTGGGCATACCCTGCCAACTTAGGGCGAACAAAGCAAACACAAGGAGATGATGGATGGAGCGCTGAAACTTTTCAGACACTCACCCCAGTCACAGATCTGGGTTGAATCCATCATCGATCTTTAGCTCACTTCGCCACCCCAGTTCAGACACAGCTATATGCAAATCAGTCTTGACCCTGTGCCTCATGGGAACAGTGCAGCCCGAACTGCCAAGCCATGTCTTCCCTGGACCGGAAACAAGCATCCTGGGACCGGTTTCGGGCTAACAGCCCTCATCAGCCAGGCTAGCTTGAATTCAGTGGCAAAGTGAGCAAGGGACCCACATCTGAGCATACCCTGCCAACTTAGGGCGAACAAAGCAAACACAAGGAGATGATGGACGGAGCACTGAAACTTTTCAGACACTCACCCCCATTCAAGCTAGCCTGGCTGATGAAGGGTGTTACCCAGAAACCTGTCCCAGGATGCTTATTTCCGGTTCAGGGAAGACCTGGCTTGGCAGTTCGGGCTGGACTGTTCCCATGAGGCACAGGGTCAAGACTGATTTGCATATAGCTGGGTCTGAACTGAGGTGGCGAAGTGAGCTAAAGAATGATGATGGATTCAACCCAGTTCTGTGACTGGGGGTGAGTGTCTGAAAAGTTTCAGCGCTCCGTCCATCATCTCCTTGTGTTTGCTTCCTTCCTGTATTAGATATTGAGAAACAAATAAAAGAGAACAGCAACATCCAAGACGCTAAAATACTTCTTGACAAGGTCGAAAAAACTCTATCTGAATTCCATAGAATTGAGCAAAACAAGAAAATTATTAAAGTAAAACGTGACGTGAAAAATTACAAAATAGAAAGAACGTACCCTTACTTAGTGGAAGATTTTTACACAAACAGATCGTATCTAGGGCCCAGACTACCACGTCCTTGGGGGAGGTTCAACAAACAACAAACTGTAGTTGGATTCTCTGAAACCTCTGCTGAATCATCCGACAGCTCAGACACTGCTGAAGGCCCAAGCACATCTAGGAATAGGGGGAATAACCCTAATTTTTTAGGACAAGGACAAGATCAGGGCCGCCAGACCAACCGGGGGACACCCCGTCAGCCTAGTTGGCAGAGCGCACCCGGAGACAGACAGACACGCCAGAGGTATTACCAATGGTAAGACACCAAATACCTAACTCGAACTCCTTGATTGACAGCAATTCCAAAACCATGACTGACATTGACTCTATTCCCATTTTTAACCTCTCCAATTACCAACTGTCTGAGGTTGAAATTGATTTACTTAGCAAAGGTCTCTCATTTGTCCCCACCGTCAAACCTGACCTCCTCCAACTCCAGATTGAATTGTTACGTTTCTTTAGAAAACTACGTCTCCATGCCTTTTTTCTTGAGAGAACCTTTACCCCTTCCGCAGCCTTCACTGCATTCCGGCCACCCTCCACCTTTTCTCCCCCACAATGCAGCATACCAGCTGAGATTGTCACCTTTGAGAAACTCGTACTCAAAGACCTTGTTGACTACGAAACATCTCATAGATACACCCCATACAATCTCACACTGCTTGAGAAAAACGCACTCTACGAACTCAAAAAGATTGATAATTTAATTATCAAACCAGCAGATAAGGGCGGAGGTATAGTGCTTCAGGAGATTGATAGCTACACTCAAGAAATTCTAGGACAACTTTCCAGATTAGACCATTATCGCAAGCTTCCATCTGACCCTACCAAGGAGATTCAGAAACTCATTTTTGATATCACAACCGAAGGGTTGACCCAGGGTTTTCTCAGCAAGAACGAATTCCTTTACCTCAATACTAAATCACCCCGTACCCCCGTAATATATACCCTGCCTTAAATGCATAAAAATGCCACCACACCTCCTGGCCGACCGATTGTATCTGGATGCGGTTCGATTCTCGAGCCTCTTGGCAGATATATTGACCACTTTATCAAAGACTTCATCCCTGACACCCTATGTTACATTAAAGACACCATGGCCATGATCAACCTTGTAGAAACCCTCCCCTTTGATCCCCTTGACTGCTTTCTCTGCACTCTTGACGTAGAGTCCTTGTACACCAACATCCCCCAGGATGAGGGTATGGAGGTTCTTGAGATGTTCCTTAACTCCAGACCCCAACCCCACCCAGTCCCTACCTCCTTTCTACTACACCTTCTGAAAATATGCCTTACAAGGAACTTTTTCTTGTTTAATGGTAATTTCTACCAACAGGTTAAAGGCACTAGTATGGGCGCAGTTTTCGCTCCAAACTTTGCCATACTATACATGGATTTTCTAGAGACACAACGAATATTGTCACCCCATAACCCTTTCAGAGCCAACATCCTTGAATGGAAACGTTATATTGACGATATTTTCCTCATTTGGAAAGGTACAGACTCGGACTTGTTACACTTCAAAGATTGGTTGAACAACCATTGTAATGGCCTTAATTTTACCATAAATATGAGTAAACAGGAGATTGCCTTCCTTGATCTTAAAATCATTGCACACAAAGGGACACTCTACACCTCCCTATACCGCAAACCTACAGAGAGAAACACTTTGCTGGCCTATAATAGTCATCACCCTAGGGCCTTACGTGACTCCCAATTCCTGCGTTTGCGCTGTAATTGCTACCGCAAGGAGGACTATTTTAGGGAAGCAAAAATCCTAACTAAAAAATTGATAAGCAGAGGCTACGCGCGTAAATTAGTGAAAACAGCCATGAAACGCGCGTGGTACTGCCCAAGAGACACCTTGTTGAGCCCCAAAGATAGAAACAACAGCGCCAAACTAGTCTGTGTTACTACATTCTCATCTATCTCCAACTCAGTTAGGAAAAGTATTCTCAAACATTGGCCCACACTCAATGCAGGGAGTATGAATTTAGAACGTCCCTTTTTTCATTTAGGAAAAATAAAAGTATACAAGATCACCTTGTCAGAGCAGCCCTTCCCAGCAGTAACAACAAAACCACACTCAGGCAAATATGGGGACTGCCACCTGTACTAGGACATTTCAAATGCGGAGGTTGTAGTGTTTGCCATCTTACGTATGACACTAAGAAGTTTGTGCATGCCAATATTGATGTCACTTTATCGAATTTTTCCAATTGTAACACTGCCAATGTTATATACGCCATCTTTTGCCCATGCAACTTAATATATGTAGGACAGACGACACAAAAAATCAGGATCCGGATCTGCCAACACAGAAGTCGGATACGTTGTGCGACACCTAATGCACCTCTTGTTGAACATTTTGCCGCATTGAATCACACGGAGGACCAAATAAGGTGGCAAGTTATCGCAGTGATCCTCCAACCACCGAGAAGCACGAACATTACGGGCATTCTCAACAAGGAGGAATTAAAATGGATTATACGCACAGACAGTCTCCACACAGGACTTAATTGCCTGGAGGACTGGTCTAACCTGTTGTAATCCTCCCTACTACACAGTGTATTGCGGTTTAAGTGTCCACACTATAATGCCTACTGTCACTCCTTCTCCCGCATACTGTATCTCAGTTTCCCAACCTCATTCCCTACTACTTCTTACTCTCTACGTCTCCATACATTGTCCCCCCTCACTACTCTCCCTAACTCTAGCCTATTTGCCCCGCTCTCCTATTTCCTCTTCTACACCTCTGGCTCTCCCCTTATCCTTTCCCTGTTATTAATTTTATTATTATTTTTATTTTGTTTTCATATTCCTAATGGAATATATTTACTTCATTCCTCCTTCCTCTGGCTCTCACTGCTATTAATATTATTTTTATTTTCGCTTTCTTATTCCTACTTGTATCAACTCATTTCTTTGCCTATTTCCCCTTCTTCTCTCTTGGCTCTCCTTGTATTCCCCCTTGGTTTCTTCCTTATTCCCTATGGAGAACATCTTCTCATGCCTTCTGCACCTTCTGTTCTATTCTCTAGTGCACTCATTCAGATCGTTCCCACACCCCTCTCCATCATGGCCGCCACCCTACGACGCTCACCTCGCTCTCCTTTCCCTCTCCAATATGGCCGCCACCCCGACGCCGACCTGGTTATACTCGTGGCTATATACACCATCACTTCCGGTGCCCTATTACCACGTAGGCTCACAGCTACCTCGCAGAGCTCCATTCAGCCGGCCGGCATCGTCCGCCCTTGCACGCTGGCACCTTGATCCCACGGCCGTCCGTGTCCCTCCCGCATCAGGTAAGCCTACGCCAGCAGCAATTACACTCTCTGATTGCCCATATTGTCCCCTCACTCCCATTTCGCCATACTTACCCGTTACCCCCCTTCCCTCAGCATACGAGCGGGCGCACGGCTCTCCTTCCCGATTCCGGGGCCACGTTGACTTCATCGCCAATTGCGGCCGGCATCGTCCGTCCTTGCACGCTGGCACCTTGATCCCACGGCCGTCCGTGTCCCTCCTGCATCAGTTAAGCCTGCGCCAGCAGCATTTTACACTCTCTCATTGCCCTTATTGTCCCCTCACTCCCATTTCGCCATACTTATCCGTTACCCCCCTTCCTTCAGCATACGAGCGGGCGCACGGCTCTCATTCCCGATTCCGGGGCTACGTTGACTTCATCGCCAATTGCGGCCTGCCGTCCGGCACGCCCATTCCCCCTGCAGTCTCCCGGCTGGGAGCTGCTACCCCTCAAGACACCTCAACCTTTTCCTACGGTAAGATTCCTACCTAGTGCACCCCTTCCTTTTCCACACTTGGCGCCTTTCCTTTACAGCCTCCCTTCCTTTTCCAGATACTCCCGGATACCCTCTAACTCCTGCCTGCTCCTGGCGGAATCTACCGCCAGCATCTCGCCTCGGCCCCCACATCGCGGCTCTTACTATTGCCGTTCATCTGGTTAGTCCTTCTCCTTCTGTCTCACCCCTTACACCCTTCCTCCATGCCGCACAGTCCCTCACTTTCTGGTCTACCCCTTTATTCTCTCCCTTCAACCCCTCTTACCTATCCCCTGATTCTGATTTCAATATCACTACTTTCCTCCGCTCCTCCGCTCTCTCTATCTTCCCTTCACCCTCACACACTTATTCATCCCACTTTCAATCCTCCCTATTTCTCCCTACCTCTCAGTATTCCTTATCATTTACTCCTTCTTCCCTTTCCTCCCCCTCTTCCCTTCCCTTCCAATTTCCCTTTCCCATGGTTTTAATTTATTTTATTGCTTCTTCCCCTTCCTCCCCTTCCCCTCTTTCTTACTTATCCAGGCAACTTCTCAGGCACCTGTTTTCATTTAATAGTCCTGATGAGATCCCGATACTCTCCGCGGGATTGAAACGTCGTGCGACAAAAACATTCTCAACTCTATACCGCTATCTATATTTTCTGTGGGTATGAGATGTTAACCCTTACTGTGACTTTTGTTTATTTATATTCAAGCATACTGTAAAGTCACGTTTTAAGTCACTTGCCTGGGGTTGATTTCCCTCTGCCTTGCCACGGTTGCTCACCTTATTTTTCACGTGTTATCATTCCCTTGTTTTATAGACTTTCGCATTAAATCTCTATCTTTATATTAAAACACTTGTTAAATTCCAATTTTTATTATGAAATTGTGAAATTTTAATTCTGCACTCCTATATGTGTGGGACCCTTGTTCTGTAAAGTATATATCCTTCCTGTATTGGCCACACATTTAAAGCATATTGTATAGCCTCTTTTGCCAAATCAAAAGCACATTGCTGCTCCTCTTCCCAACTTGTTTAAAAATAGCATTTTTCATAATTTCTTCCTTAGTTTTCTCCATAGCATCCCTCAATGTAAACCAAGATTGTCATTCACTGGCCAGTCTGACTCTGTAGGATACTTGTGACTGCATCCAGCAAACGCTAATTGTGACAGGCTGATTTGATTATCTTCTCTATAATTCCTAAAATGTTCCTGTACAGTGGGCTCAGTTAGCAAAGCCTCCCCTGGTTTCTGTTGAAATCTGCCTAAAATGCCATTAATCTCTTGCTGAGTAAAGTCCTCCAGACAATTCAATAAAACCTGCTGTGTGTATTGTGAATTAACCTGCAGCTTTTGTTAGCGAACTGGCTGTGCGTGGACAACAATTCTTTTCTTCCGACTCACTCTGGTTATCTGAAAAGTCTTTTAATTTATACTGCGCCACACTCACACAGCATCTCGCTTTTGGCCTGTCTGGTATATCTCTAGCTCATCTTGTAACAATTTATTTTGACACATTACTATATTAGAATTATTTTTAGCTTCAACCAACTGCTGTTGTATTTGATCATGTTCTTTTTCTAACTGAACACATTTTTCATACATTCTACGAAAAACACTCAAAAGAATCCAACCTATTCTCCCTGAAGTGCTAAGCTCTTTTTCCTCTTCAAAGTAAACTTTCTGCAGACATGCGACCAGTTGTGCTGGCTCAGAGTAAGCCATACATGCATTCCAGTTTTCACTTAGTCCAGCACAATGAGCCCACTTGTGCGCAAGCATACCGTAGGGGACTACTTCCCAACCAGATATTTCAGTTGGCATTTGAGAATCTGCCCTTGTCTTTTTGGAAAACATTTTTCCCCTTTCCCATTTAAAATTGGACCCCACTCCTGGTACCAAAATGTCTTGCTTCACACTCCAAAATAAAAGAAATTCATCACTCCGAAGATGAGGCACTCGGCAAAGCAAGAAGAAATACTTGGAAAAGAGACTTAGCACTCACAAAAGGAGGCAAATGAACCTTCGAAAGGCAGTTTCAAAATAAAGCGTGGGGTTTATTAATACAATTCTCTCTAGCAGAAAGACTTTCCCAGATGTCAAATGAATCAGGTAAAACAACATGCAAATGTATATGAATATATATGTGCACAAGCAAGTAATAATAAAACACTCACAAGTAATCCAACTGTCAAAAGCATGAGATAAAACACAAGCAGATAAAAATAGTAAAACACATGCAAGTAATAATGGACGTCAAATGCAAGAAACAAGCACTGTCAAATGGCAGGAATAAGCACTTTTAAGTGCAAGAAATAAACTCATGCAATAGATCTATAAAGTGAACATAAAAATACATCACCTATTGAGATAAACACATCATTCTGGTCTCCTTGACTGGGAAGCCCTTTTCAGTCATCCAGAAGACTCAATCGGAAACACCAAAACATTCCCTGCGACAGTGCATCCACTTCACAGGTGAGCTTCTGTCTGATTGCCAAGATTCTCTGTCTTTAATAACTTTATTAACACACGAGAGACTTCTAGAAATACCCCCTTCCCTTCATCTATTGCAAAACCAGGACTGACCATACCGATCTGTGTCAAGGTCAAGATGGAAGCTGGCCAAACCTCCGTGTTTTGACTCAGAGACAGAGCTGTACATTCCTTTCTCATGCTTTCCAACGCACATCCCACATGTTCTGTTCCAAGCAAGGCTGTTTTGTTCTTTGCTGTGAAGAAAGAAAACAACCCACTCTGAAGCTGCAAGAATGAAAGAGCACAAAATGATGTTGTTCATTCAAAATGGAGTCAATTAAAACACATGGAGTCAATGGTAATCACAATCTTACGATGTATAAATGCATGTAGCCCTTTAGGCCCGCCCACCAGCTTTTTGCAGACATAAAGAGTGTCTGTCAGCTGAGCAAAGGCCAGCCCAACAGACACTCTTTCTGTTCAAGTCCGGCAGCCAGGCGCTACACATGCGCTATAGCGCCTGGCTGCCTGAGTTGGTTTACCAGGTCCATGCTCAGTGAGGTGATCCACACCATTATGTTTTCTTTTTATTCTGGGACTTGTATCCCTGGTTTTATAACTGGGATAAACAAAAACTAGAAGTATCAGAATACAAGTAAAAAAATCCTAGACTGGAGCAGCTATCTACATATAGACCTGGAAAACTTGGCGGGCTATGGTAGAGTCAGTGGCGACTGCTTTGTCTGGGCTCTTGAGTTCTGCCCTTCCAGTACGTCATAATTGCTGGGGTCAGCATTCATCATTGTGCTGTGCTGTCACTGTCAGTTTCTTCTTTGGAAGTCTGTGACAGGACAGCACTAGTGCACATGTGGAGGGCTGAACACTGTGCCACCCATCTACAATGGTAATCCTTGGGTCTCACTGCCTCCAATGTGAATTCATCCTTAAGCACAAAATTGCTCAGCCTGATGCTGGAAGAGAAGTCACTGGCCCCGTGTTCCTCTGCTTTCAACCCACCCTTTCTAGTGTTTCACAAGTTGGAGTGGCATCATCAGCAAAGCTTTCTGACCACACCTGTAATAAGACTGGAATGGGTAGGGTCAGAGGAGAAGTCTCCTCAGTAGCACTGCAGTAGGGACGATGCTAGAGGCCATGATGACACTCAAGTGCAGACCCTGATCTTTAGAAGAAGAGAACTAGACAAGACCTACAGATGATGAGGCCTCTTACGGTGGCCGCGAATGCCACTGCTGCCGCAATGCCAAACCAACATGAAAAGTTTGTCTTCCTGTGCTGCTGCAGTCTGCCTGCCTTTGATGTTCTGAAGTTCCATTATATCAGTCAGGGTAGGAGCAACAACCAATCCGAGTCTTGGAAGTGGAAAGAGACAAATTCCGTGCAAGACAATCTGGCTTGTAAACAAAGAAGCCTGCTGCTCTTACCAACAGTCAGTCAGTGAGTAATTTTAGCCGATGCACAGTTTATGTTTATTTGGTTACTTCATTAATCTTTAATGATTAATTGAGAAACAAGGCAGCAACAGAGCTGGGTATTCTTTCAGGGTGATTTCAACTTTTTATTTTCTCCCCCACACACGTGCCTGCTCAGTAGCAGCGAAAGAGAGGCAGCATCAAGAAATCATAAAAACATGATGAATTTTTCTGATGATGCTTCAGAGAGATCCATTGAGGTATTTTTCTGATGTGTTCACAAATTTATTGTAAAAGCATAAGAACAAACACTTTGCTTGAAAATGATTTTAGTATAGTTTGATAAAAACAAATTGCTTTTATTGTAGCAATTATAATGTAGACTGGAGATAATCAAGCTGAAAGTCACAAAATGCCATCATGTTAGCCATGGGTTAAGATCTACTGAGTTTGTCTTGCTGCAAAAAGATATATTTCAAATTTGTATGCTGAATTATACAGCATTGAAGATTTAAAAACTGCAAGAATTTCGGCCCGTGAATGTGCAGAAGGAACATCACAAATGGTTAAGTTCTTGTTAGAAATGGGGGTCTCTAGTTGGCAGAGGTAGGTACCTTTGTCCAGATAGGGACACTTGCTTCTAGGCAGGGTAAGGGCGATACACACTTTAGATAACCCCTGCTCACCCTCTGGGTAGCTTGGCACGAGCAGACAGACTTATACCAAAGGCAATGTGTAAAGTATTTGTACTCAAAACACACAGTAATACAGTGATAACACCACAAATGGACACCACACCAGTTTAGAAAAATAAAGTATCTTTATCTAAACTCAGCAACACCAAAAAGACAAAAATTCAGAATCCAAGAATATGATTTTTCAAAGGTTTCAAGCAACTGGGTCCATAGAAGGGATGCGTGATTCTACGCAAAGTACCTGTAGATGTGCCAAAATTTACAAGGCCAAACAGCCACAGAGAGGGGGAGCGTAGAGAAACAAAGCGATGTAGCAGTTCCTGAGTCCTTGGGGAGGCAATGCAACAGTTCTGCTGCACGCAGGAGCAGTGATGCATCGAATCCGGACTGTAGGGGGAACTGATGCATCAACTCCAAGACGGTTCTAGTCCACGGGTGATGCGTCGGGAAAACGTGTGACACAGGTGCGATGCATGGAAATCCGGGGTGCATCGGCGATCGATGCGGCAGCGGCGAGCGGTGATGCGTTGGTTTCTTCAGTTGCGATCCCAGTTGCATTAGTTCTTGCGACCGCGACAGGCGCTGTGTCGTCTCTGCAGCGGCACGGCGATGCATGGAGATTCTTCTTGCACAGCAGTGCTGAGTCAGGAAAAACAGCTGCAACATGGGCGATGCATCCGTTTTCTCAGTTCTTCAGGTTTCTTCCAGCTCCCAACAGCAGCAACAACCTCCAGAGGCCCAAAACTAGAATAGGCACCTCCTCGCAGGTCAGAACTCTCAGCAGCAGAGTTCAGGGGAGCTGGTAATGACGTCTTTGTGTCCCTGAGACTTCAGAACAAGAGGCCAGCACACACAGGCCCTTGGAGATTCTTCTTCAAGCAAGTACACAGCAAAGGTCCAGTCTTTGTCCTTTCCTTGGCAGAAACAGCAACTGCAGGCCAATCCCACATAGCACACAGCAAAGGGGCAGTACTCCTCCTCACAGCTCTTCAGGTCTTCTCCTTGGCAAAGGTTTCTCTTGAGTCCAGAAGTGATCTAAAGTTCTGGGGTTTAAGGTCTACTACTTATACCCCATTTTGTCTTTGTTCTCCTTGTGCAAGGGTCTCTGAGCTCAGTCCAAACCAGTTCTGTCCTCACTGGTGCAGTATGACCACAGGGGGCAGAGACAGCATTGTGCAAGGGAGATAGGCCCTATTCAGGTGCAAGGAAATCTCCTCCCACTACTCTAAATGCAGCCAAGCCCCATTCAGCTCAGCTCTGAGTCATCCAGGAAGGGCTAGGCACACCTCAAACCCCCCCCCAGTGGCTGTCTACAGTGAATGCAAATCCCCAGCCCCTGTCATTCCAAAACCAGACAGTCAATACACAAACAGGTAGAGGCACACAGAATGGTTAAACAAAAAAATGCCTACTTTCTAAAACTGGCATTTTCAAACACACAATTTAAAAACCATCTTTACTAAAAGATATGTTATTAAATTCTGAGTTCAGAGAGCCTAAACCTTATTTCTCTGTCTTGTGCCAATGGGAAGTTATACTTGTAAGATGTTACAGAGTAGCTCCCATTCTATCCTATGGGACAGATAGCCTTTCAATAGTGAAAATGAAATTGGCAGTATTTCACTATCAGGACATGTCACACACACCAGTGCATGTCCTACCTTTCACCTACACTGCACTCTGCCCAGGGGGGGGTACATTGGGCCTACCATAGGGGTGCCTTACAGGTAATAAAAGGGAAGGTTAGGGCTGGCAAGTGGGTGCTCTTGCCAAGTCGACATGGCAGTTTACAACTGAGCACAGACACTGCAGTGACAGGTCTGAGATACCTTTTCAGGGCTACTCATGTGTATGGCACAATCAGTGCTGCAGGCCCACTAGTAGCATTTGATTTACAGGCCCTGGCACACTCAGTGCACTTTACTTGGGACTTACCAGTAAATCGAATATGCCAAACAGGGTGAACCAATTGTAATAACAATTTACACAGGGAGCACTTGCACTTTGATACTGATCAGCAGTGGCAAAGTGCCCAAAGCATCTAAGCCAGCAAAAACAAAATCCAGCTCAGCATCAAAAATACAGGAGGTAGAGGCAAAAAGTCAGGGAAAATCACGCCAAAGATGGCAAATCTAACAGTTCTGAATTACGTCAATACATGGAACCATGTGCTAATAGAATGCGTAAACATTTTAAAACAGGTTGCAGAAAATTCCAAGGTCAGTTGACCTTTAGCAATATGATCAGTCCAAAAGGTGAATGCTTCAGAAGGGTCTGTAAGGCTGTGGCAGAATCAGTCACGTTCCAGGCTTGCTTGGCACATGGCTGATTCAGCCCAGCACTACACATCTTTAGGAGGCTCTGGCCTCTTAGGATATTCACTCCTGCAAACCACCTCTGATGTTTGTGGACACCTTTTCATTTTAAATTGGATCAATCATACCTTGTGAAAACAATATTGGAATATTTTTAAGTTGGCCTTTCAAAAGGATTTAGTACATAGTTTTAGAAAGGGAAGGAGCAGGAATTAATGCATATGGAGCTATAATGCAGGAGAGCATGACCAACCTCATCTTATGGCCTCATACCAATGACCATCTCACCCAATGCGCCTTATTTACTCATTTCAGGCTTAATAAGGAACCATACAAAACATATGCTTCTCTGCTCTGTGTGTTCAAACTTACTGAATAGGAAGTGTGCTACCAGAGAAGGGTAAAGATGTGCTGGCAGACAAGTTCTGCTTCTTCCTGATCTTGGAAGAATAGGGTGAGGAAATTAAAATTCGTAGTGGTGCACTGGTGGGGAACTGTGAGCTCCAGTTGCTGTAATGCTCTAGAGTGTGCTGCTAGTGTTGGAGTAGTAGGTCCACTGACAGATGTCTGTTTTCTCATGGTAGAATATCAGAGGCTTTGCTGCAATGGGAAAAGATTAAAGAGGCATGGTAGTGTCCTTTATGGTCACTGGTAGAGGTATATGGCAGAGTTATGTGTGTCCCAATGGTGGAGCAGCATGACTGATGCAGGGAAAGACCTTTGGTGCACTGGAAGTGCTCTGTGTGTTGCCAGTGATAGAATAGCTAATAGTGCTGTGTGAAAGGACTGACTAGCACACACATGAGTTTGTAGTAGGAGGCTGGGATGCTTGCATTTGTTGAGAATTTCAAACAACAGAAAGTATCCTACATCTTAAGAAGTGACATTTTCAAGCAAATGGTTTGGAATTAGGTGGTTTCTAATATTATGCTCTAAAACAGTGTTTCCCAAGCTCTGGGTCAGGACCCACCGATTTTTGGTGTGTCTCCAAAGTCCAACCAATAAATAGAGATGCCTTTAAATTCTGTATTTATCTTGTTACATTTGCTGTGCTTCAAAGACAGAGGTCAAATGTCAGGCTATGTACTCTAAGAAATTCCTGCATATTTTTTTTTTTTTAAATGACAATTGTTGTTTGCAAATTCGTATGCTTTGCAGTCAGAGAAAGAAAAGTAACCTGTATTATGTGACTATCTTTTGGGTACAGGGGGTGTCAAAGGAAAGGCTATAGGATGTCATTATTTTGTAACACACAACAAAATGTAAATACCTGTACATGAATTGTACCCATTCATCAATTAGGAAAGCAAAAATAAAGCATATATTTTTGTAATTCTGAAGTGTGATGTAAACAAAAAAATCTATAGATCAAAACAAATCAAGACATTTTACTTGATGAATCACAAATGATAAATATTCACTGAAACCCGATTTTCCCACATTATCATTTGTGAGCAATATCAGTGCAACTGCATGTCTGTGCAAATTCAGTGGCCTTTTCAATGGAAAATGTGCTGTCTGTAAATGACAGTGTGCTACCACATGATGCTTTAGTTACATTTAAAAAATCGCCTGCCTCATGTTCATTAAAGCAAGGTAGGTCGCGAAAGTTTATCGTAAAAATTGAGTCGTCGTTCTAAAACATTTGAGAAGCACAGTTCTAAAAGCTTGATTCACCATTTTGATCCTGGGGGAAATGATGCTCTAGGGTACTGAAGCAGGCAAATACAAATCCCCAAAGAAAGTGGTGTCCACACAGTCAAAGTGAGCAGAGGAAGGCTCGTGGATCAAGGAATAGCATCTGCAATGCTGTCTTGCTAGTGGCTCATGATCTATTCAACGTGGCTGTGCACGATCTGTCCGATCACCACCCACCATTAAGCATTCATTGATTTCACATTCATTCACCATACACAAACGATTCCCATTCGTTTATATTCACTAACCATCCATTCAACGCTTCTGTCACCATTTCAGGCCTTTGCAGCAATACTTCAGATGATCAGACAAAACTCAACTGAGGTACCTCCAGAAATTGACAAAACTCTATATGTGTTCCCCAAACTTAAAACAACACTCTAGATAAGTACTGCAAAAAAAAAAATTGGTATTACCAGCCTGAAACACAAAATGCTAGAGGTAGCTTTTAAACACTGGAGAAATACTCTCGTAATTTGGCTTTCAGCACTTGACACGGAATCCAAAGTGCAGTGCACACATTGGTTGAGACTGGAAGGTGATCATTTCAAACACGAGACTGTCACCTTCTCACTGCATTTCTTTTTCCTAAGCGTATTAAGAGACCAAGACTGCAATCAATGCCGGCTTAAGCACTGGTGGCACCCAGTGTGACAATTTTTGTTGGCACCCCCAATGACCACTTCTGCCACGGATTCCTTCTCTACCACCATTTAATAGTGCCCCTCAAGTCTCCATAACCACTCTCTCTAAGATGCATATAATTAGTTTTATAGCGTCACTCACACCAGTGTATGGTGTCACAGCACTTTACATCACACACTCTACAAAAAGAGACAATCAATCATAGGCATGTAAATTAGTGTATAGGAAATGTAACGTAAGACAGAGGACTACAAGGTGTAGGAGTCACATGTCATCCATACTGGTAGACAGTATAGTTTAATAGTGCTTGGTCTGGAGAAGCATAAACTCAGAAACTAAAATGTAACACCATTGTTGGGGGTTCTCTTTAATAATCAGAATTGATTTCTATCCAAATGAACCCTTTTTGAAAGACTGGGGAAAAAATCATAACGCTCTAATCTATACTTTGTAGTTTGCATGCAGCTCTTTCATGACAGTTAATTGCTCACTGTTCTATGTTAGGATTTTAACTTACAAACTGCAAGTACCAAAAGGATCCCTCAGACAAAAGCAATAACCCACTGATATATTTACATTATATGCACCTGTGATCTGCACGGTACACGTTCTTTGAAGCAGGCATATTAACCCACTACTCTACCTTACCATGAGTCAAAACTTTCACTAGACAAGCTCCAATCTCTTCCTAGGAAGAACATTAATCACCGGAGTTATCTTGACATTGTTATTACTGCCTGAAAATTGCTGAGGCCAGGAACAAGGCAGCAGATGCTTTTCAAACCATGATATACTTGCAAACATGGCGCCCCGACCTGAAGTCAGCGCCCGCTGTTGTAGCACCGGTCACACTGCCCTAGAGCCAGACCGGACTGAAATCCCAGCAGGTGTGGGGACCAAAGATTTAATTATTCCAAGATAAAAGATGCTGGGACAGATGGTGATTGATATGGCCTTAGAGAGATACAGCGGGGGTGCAGAAGAGGGGGCAATTGAAAAAGAGAAAGGATGACACATAGGGACATAGATGGACAGAGAGTGACAGATAAACAAATACATATATGTATAGATACACATATATAAATGTATTATATTTGTGGTAAATGTGTAATGTGGTCCAGTATTGGCATCAAGGGGTTCTGCTGGCATCATAAACCACAAAGCCAAAGATGTTTTTATATTACCTGTTTATTTTGGGTAGCTTGAAAAAAGCTGTTTTATTCAAAGTGAATCTAACACTGACATGTGGAGGGCACACATCAACACCAGAAAACGGAGCCCGGGGTACCAACAATGGCACAAGGCCCTTAAAAAGGGTGCACCAACACTGTTACTTGCTCACTGCCACAGGGAGCACCAACATTGACATGGGTACAGTGACAAAAGTAGACTGCTGCCTGGACATTAACGAAGGGACACAAGCAAGCGGCAATGTGAAAAAGGCTCTGTCACTAGAATAATGACACCAAAAAATACACATTGATGCTAGACCACTTGCACAGGAGACACTGAACCAGGAGCACCAATACTGCCGTAGGAACAGTGACACTGGAGTGCTGACACGGGGCACAACCACTAATTATAGGACAGTGACATGGGGGTGTTTCAGTGGGACACTAAGACAGGGACTTGATGGAGTGAGGTTTGTAAAATACATCCTCACGAAATTAAGTAACCCCATAATAATGTATTGACTGCATGAATTAATCAACTCTGAATGCACACATTTACATAGGGGCAAATGCATTTGATATAATATACTAAACCATGTTGGCATGAGTACGTATTAATTGTTTGCGCATTGAAAAACCGTACTACTGCATGTTTATGCTGTGTTGTACATTGCACATTTTGCATGTTGTGCACAAATAACGAAAAGGTTGCTTTAAATTAATAGCTTTTGCTAGGATTTAATTAACACAGGGCGTTAGTATGGTGCGAGGTAAACATAATGGGTTTATTTTCATGAATTAATATTCTTTTGTGTTTGTTTACTTTAGCACAGAATTGGGCCTGCATGAAAATGGCCTCTCGTTGAAACCAGCATGTGGTTGGCCTGGTCGGTGTAAAATGCGCATGCGCCAGGACGGGTTGCCTGCTTGCAGACTGTAGAGTGTACCAGATGATTCAATTCGTGTGAAGGCCATGTTGACCTGTGTCCTATTGTTTATGTGCCAAGATGCGACAGCGACTGTGGGAACAGCCATCACTACGTGCAATTCGAATGTGAAGACGGATGTCAATATAAACAATGTAGCCAAATGTATAAATATGAATGCTAGTGGTAAACGAAATGAATTGGTCTTAAATCCTTCCTTTGTTAGAACCAGTATAGGATGGATTTGGGGGAAGAACTGGATGAGGCGACCCTAGTATGATTTAAGACAACCAATCACAGACCGAGTTTTTACTGATACTGCAACATTGTAAGATAGCGTGCTGAAGAGAAGGGTATAATTGATATCACAATTGGGGTGTGGCAAGGCAGTATGGCAAAGCAGTGCGGTTCGGTATAGAAGTGCGGTCCGGTGTAACAGATCAGAGAGAAGAGCCAATCAGAACGTACGGAGAAGATCCAAGACAGAGAGAGCAGACCAGCACAGGGACAGAGTACCTTTAGGTACGAGAACCTTGCGGGAGTGCTTGGGAGGAGACTGCGACCGAGGAGGTGGATTAATTGGGAGATTAATTTAGTAGTTAGTGTATGGCAAGCTTAGCTGCATCTGTCCTGTTATCTTTGTTCTCTGAGCCTATCTCTGGGGACTTCTTGCCACAACCTCGGCCAAGGAAGTGGTTTTCCTGTTTCTTTGGTGGGTATTACCCTCCTTGATTTGCTTTAATTTGCAAGTATATTTCTGCAAGTATTTATGCTGTACCTTCTCTTCCCCATTCCTATGCACGCTTTGATATCGATACAAATGATTCATTTTGATTACATTGCTTAATAATTTGTTCTCTTATATGCAATCTTGTGTATGCACTGATGATCGATTTAAGAGCATTTAATAATATAAAATCATTAACTGGAAAAAGTGACTTTGTGGTTATTTAGTTAAGTATTAAACTGTTTAGTTAAACATAGTCACCATCAACTCTTCAACTAATGGTCCATCGACCAAAGGAAGAAGAAAGTTGAGATTACGAATAGTTAGAATTATATACAAATGTTATTAATGTGAAGTGTAGTGTTGTACTTAATAAAACTGACAAAATAAACCCCCCAAATCCAGCGCCTGTCATCAGGGATCATTTATGGGTAATGTGTGATGGGCCCCGTTGTTTGGTAAAGCAATTTATGTGTGATGAGATTTCCCTTGGTCCCTGGTTTCAGCATTTAGGGGTTGCCCTGGATCAGACTCAAGGACACAAGGATATTGACAGTAGGACACAATGCCAGTACAGTAATATGAGAAGTACACTGACTGGCAGGACGAGACATTAGTGTACTGACATGTGGATAATGCCAAGGGGCCGATGATACTAACATGGAGACACTAACACTGGGGTATTGCCACTGTGAAATAGACACCAGAAAACCTACACAGAGACACCAGCACGAACATGGGGATTATGACATAGGGAAAGTGAAACTGGAACACTCACATAGGTCACAAACGGGACATGCCACAGGAACACAGACTCATGGACACCAACAATGACACTGGAACCCTGACACAGGGGCACCATTGATCACACAACAGCAATGATACAAGGACACGGTCACTGAAACATAGACACAGGAGCACCAATGCTTACATGGGATATTGAATTGGAATAAATGTCACTGGAAATTCTGGAATGCTGACGGGCACAAACATTCATTCTGGAACAATGGTGGCAGTAGTGATTCTGGGAGATTGAAAAGGGGATGTAATGATACTCACACTAAATTACTGATGCTAGGACACAACACTAGGACAGTGGAATTGCACAGGAAACTAACAAAAGGAAACTCACTGGAGGGACACAACATTGGGGTACTTAGCTGTCATTGCTGACATGGGTCACTGAGGCTGGAACACTGACATGAAAGTGACATAGAAACACTGACTGAGGGACACTGGAATTTATATTGACACTGGGATCCTAACATGGACACTGGGCACTGCAACACTGCCAAGGAGTACTGCCACAGTAACACTGCTTGGGAACACAGACACTTAGAAAAGAGAACATTGACACAGAGACACTGATAATGGAACGCTGCCATAAGTGCATGGACAATGACACAATAGAACTGACGTGGGGACATTGATCCTGGGATACGGATACCAGGTACTGACACTGGATAGACAGAGAAATAAAAGCACTGAACATTGACAGGGAAAACAAACAGAGGGACAATAACACATATACAGTAACACTGACATGGCGACACTTACCAAGGAACACTGACAAGTTCACAAATACTAACACTGAGACACTGAACAAGGACACCAGCATTGAGAAACAGATGAAGGATGCCACAACACGTGGATACTAACACGACACTAGGCACAAGCATGGAGGCACTGACAGTGTGCCGTTGGCAACAGAGCACCGGAATTGACAGAGGGAAACTATCAGGGGAGACATTCATTGGGGAACTATCACTTGCACATTAATACTGAGTGGGGGCACACTGGCACAGGGATACTTACACTGTATGCATGTATTAATGTATGGCTATGTCATTTCTATAGCTCTAACCTAGCCAGAAGGCAGCTGAGTGTACGGGGAACTGGCACAGGAGCACTGATAGTGATGCATCGACACAGAATTATCAATATTGATTCTGGAACATTAGAATGTATATGGAGAGGACCATTGCTACCACTGACACACAGACCCTGGGATGTGGGACACTGACACTGGGATGGTTACAGGTGCATAGGGCACTGACATTGTAATGGTGATCCTGGGACAAAACTACATCCGGGGTGCATTGAGCAGCTCAGTACTGCTCCGATGGTAATCCTTATTGGCGGCAATTCGGCCAATTAAGGACACTATTTAAAGACCCCACTCCACGGTCTCAGTGTTCGCCGGAGCCGCGGGGAGGCGATATCTAGGCGAGGCAGTGTTCTTGGTGTAAGTGTGACTATAGGCACCCTTCCCACCCGTTCTAAGGCTCATGGGGCATTGTCTCCACTGGGAACAAATTACCAAATAGAATACCTAGTGGGTATTGTATCTTGTGCATGACAATTTGCCTTTCACGTAGTAACACTACTTGTACATATATCACTTTTAAACATTTATTTACTTGTGACTATTCTCTCGACATCTGCTCGATATTATAGTGAGTATAGAAGGGATCTTTCTTGGTCCTGAAGAAGAAGCCTGAGAGCTTCGAAACATGTTGACGTACACAGGAGGGATTGCCCATTAAAACAATACACCTCCAACCCACCTTTTTAACAGTACCATCTCCAAGGAATATTAAAGTTATTTAGTCCATAAGAGCCAGGTACTTTTTAATCCACTACTTCACTCACTCCTGACCCTTCCAATCACTTTCCTACACAACACATAGTTTTCTGAAAATCAGGGCTCCTACGTAGTCATAGGTCGTAGCACGCCCCGTCCCGCAGCGGGGCGGGAAGACCCCCATGATGAAGCATGACACCAAGGGCCCTTTTGGTGTGTGAGGGGTATTTAAACAAACACTGTGTGCTTCCAACCACTGTAGGAAACACACGCAACCTGTGAGTACATAATTCTGAATCTATCTGAGGGTGGATCTTTGTGTTTTTGAAAAAGATCCTGGGACAATGACAGAGACATTGAGATGAGCACATTGAGACCAGGACACTGAGACACATGGAGATACTGGCTCTGTTACAGTGACATTGATACACTGATACATGGACATTGTGACTGACACTTACATTGGGAGACACTGCACACTGACAGTGAACTCGAGCCAGGCTCTGCACCCAACTCCCCAGGGGTTTCCCACCTCCCAGTTAGGGGACAAATCCGATGCTGCCCACAGACTTCAGCCATGCACAGTGGTGGGTTTTGCCCTGCACCCAACCCACTGCAGGTAGACAACACCCACTACACATGACCTGCGCAATGGCAATTGGCTGCAGGCTGTGGCCTCAACCCCTCCAGATGCCCAACCTCCTGCTGTGCATGCCCTTTAGCTGTGCACAGAGCGCTATTGGGCACAGGCCCTGGCCATGACTTGGGCCTGTCCACCCCTCAGTGCCCAAACCTCACAGGCACCTAACTGCCCACTGTGCACGGACATGCACCACTGGGAGTTGGCCACAAGGCCTGGTCTCCGCAGGTGCACAGCCCATCACGTGCACCCAACTCCCCCCTGTGCACAGCCTTCAGCAGTAGGCAGCAGTGAGTTGGCTCTGTGCCCAACCCCCCTGCATGTGACAAACCCACACTGCACATGGCCTAAAGTCTGCACAATGTTGGTTGGCTGCTGGGCCTGGTCATAGACCAGACACTTCAAATCGTTTTATTAATGTTTTAGCAGTACCACAGTAGAGCTGTACCAAAGCACTGTGTTACCACTACTGTGGTGTCACAGAGTGTTGCCATGCTGGATACTGCAGTACTTGAAACCCAAAGCATTTTTTTAAATTTTGACTTGGGGGGGGGGGATTCCTTTGGCACCCTCCCCAAGCATGGCATTCGGGGTCAGATTGCTTCCACCCTGCCCCATTATGTGGCCTTTGCGTTGTGGCCTGCCTTTCAGGATGTACCCATTTACTTTGAATGGGCCACTGAGAGTATATTTGGATACCCATTGTCCAGATATCTCTAACTTTTTACTAGAGTTAACCCCTTCATGCCACCCTCAGCACCTTATTAAATGCTAATTTCTCAGCAATGGCTGAACAGATTTAAACTAAATCACCAAAAGCATGCTTTCTGACTAAAGTTCAAACTTTTGCGAAATTTAGTGTAATTCCGTTCAGTCATTTTATCAGTAAGAGACAGCAAAACTTTCTGTGGGAATTGAAATTATAACTTGCACTTTAGGGACTCCCTTTTTCCTTGCCCTGCTTGATGGATCAGCGCGAAACTTTCCATGTAGGAGGAAAAGTGGATGAACTTTTGTTTCAGAATGTTTTGGGCTGAATCATCAAATGCACCAAAGTTATTAAAGAAACAAAAAATGACACACACACACACACACACGCGTGTGTGTGTATATATATATATACATATATATATATTACCTACTGGCGGTCGCCAGTAGGTAGTTATAGTTAGGACCTCGTTTCTATTCAAAAAGCGTTTTTTCTTTTCCCAATAAATTTGGCGCCGGTTGACGAATCTTTGCGAAATTTTCAAAACTAGTGAGGCGCTACAGTCAGCTCCTGTCTTGAAAGTTTCGGGGTGATTCGTCAAGCGAGGGCCGAGAAAAAGGGGGTCCCAAAACGCGTTTTCCCCATGTTAATTTCCATAGGAAACTTTAGACAAAGCTACAGCCCGAACTGCTGAATGGAATTACACCAAATTTGGCAAAAAGGTAGCGCTTGGTTCAGAAAGCGACCTTTTTTTTTAAATGGTGTAAATCCGTTCAGTAGTTCCTGAGAAATTTAAAAAAAGAAAACTTTCGATATCTGGGCGGAGCCTAACCACACATCTCCTCCCACGCTTCGTTTTCAAAGCCCCCAGGTGGGCCAAGTCCCGGGGGCAATTTATTTATGTAGCGGGGGCCCGGGTGGGCCCCCGCAGCCCTGGGGACCGCCACCTCCCCGGGGCTTGATAATTTATTCGTGGGGGGCACACGGCCCCCCCGCAGCCCAGGGGACCACCACCTCCCCGGGGCTTTATTGATTATAGAGTGGGGGGCCTCGTGGGCCCCCCCAACCCCCGGGCCTCGTGGGACCACCACCTCTCTGGGGCTTAATTTCAATAAGGGTGGGGGGGTCTCGCGGGCCACCCCCAAGCCCCTGTCATAATTAATTAGTGTGGAGGGGCTCAAGCCCCCCCACACTGCCCCGAGGACAACCACCTCCCCGGGGCACTTTGTATTTAAATACGGGGGTCCATTACGGACCCCCGTGCCCCGGAGACCACCACCTCCCCGGGGCTTTGCAAACGTTGCCCCCCCTCCTGAAGCCCTTGATGGCCCTGGGGACCGCCAACCCCCAGGGCCAGCTCCTGCAATGTCCCGGGGTGCCCACCCCCGGGAGATTGCTGTTTGCTATGCCATAGCAAACTCTGCTTTGCTTCCTTGAAGCGAGAGCAGGAAAACCTGCTCTTGCTCAATTAAGCAAAGCAGATTGGCTTCCGATCAGGAAACGATCGGTTTTTAAACTCCTATGTTTGGTCTTCAAATCTTTGCAAGGACAGGGACCGGCATATCTAATTAAAAAACTTGAATGGTACATCCCAGGACGCCACCTGAGATCCAGCAGTCAAAGGCTGCTTCGCACGTGCAGAATTAGGAAAACCAAAATGGGTGGGCGTGCATTTTCTCATCTAGCCCCCGCCCATTGGAATAGTCTGCCAGAGGATCTGCGAGCATGCCCGAATTTGGCCGAATTTAAGAAGCGGCTCAAAACGTGGATGTTTTGATTGAGTATTTTCTATTCATGTTGTCTGCCTCCCAGGCGCCAAGAGATCCCCTTGGGGATGATTCGTTGCGCCATATAAATACTAAAAGTAAAGTAAAGTAAAGATTGCTTTTGCACAAGGGGAGCTGCATGTCTGCAGCTCCCCTTGTGCAAAAGCAATGCAGGACGCGGGGAGCCGGCGGGACCGTGGGGGCATTGGGGCTCCCCCCCACGGTCCCCAACGGAGAGGCCAGGCCCTGGGGGATGGGGTCCCCAGGGCCAGGAGTGGCCCGAGAGGGGGCCACGCGGCTCCCTCCCCATTAACTAAATTAAAAAAACTGAAAGGTTGGCCCCGGGGGATGGGGTCCCCGGGGCCATAAGTGGCCTAAGGAGGGGGGCCATGCGGCCCCCCTCCAAATAATTTATTTATAAAAAAAATAAAATAAAGTCTGGCCATGCCCGGGGGATGGGGTCCCCGGGGCCGAAATTGGCCTCGGGAGGGGGGGTCACGAGGCCCCCTTCCCGTTTAAAAAAAAATGTATTTTATAAAAACGGGTCAGTCCCTGGGGGATGGGGTCCCCAGGGCCCCAAAAAAGTAAAAAAAAGGGGGGCCACACAGCCCCCCTTGTAATAAATTTTTTTTAAAGAAAAAGCCGCCATCTCGCCGGAGGCCACGCCCCTTTCTCCACCACTCTGCAACGCGCTCCCTGGCGCATTGTTAGTTGGGAATTAATTCCCCTTGAATACTGAGGGTCCCTGGGGCCAACTAGCCCACCAGGTACCTCCAATATGTGCTACAGAGCTGCGTTGCAGAGAGGTGGTCGGAGGCCACGCCCCTTTTTACACCTCTCTGCAATGCAGCTCTGTGGTTTACTGGAGGTACCTGGTGGGCTAGTTGGCCCCTAGGGACCCTCAGGATTCAAGGGGACTTAATCCCCCAACTTACAATGTGCCAGGGTGCGCGTTTGCACAGTGGTGCAGGGAGGGGGCGGGGTCTGATATGACAAGTGTGCAAACACGCCCCCTGGCACCTCTCTGCAACACAGCTCTGTGGCGCATATTGGAGGTACCTGGTGGGCTAGCTGGCCCCCAAGGACCCTCAGTATTCAAGGGGAATTAATTCCCCAACTAACAACGCACCAGGGGGCGTTTTTGCAGAGTGGTGGAGAAAGGGGGCATGGCCTTTGTCTACCTCTCAGCAATCCCACTGGAGGTAAGAGGTAGGCTAGTTGGCCCCTAAAGGACCCCCAGCAGCGAAGGGGACTTCAATCCCCATCCAAGAGCGCACCAGGGAGCGCGTTTGTAGAGTGGTGGGCAAGGGGGGGCGTGGCCTGCTCTTCGAACTTAGCAATGCTGCTGTGTGGGACTTACTGGAGGTTATAGGAGAGGTAGTTGGCCCCCAAGGATGTACTTGGGGGCCAACTACCCCTCTTGTTACCTCCAGTAAGTCCCGCACAGTGGGATTGCTAGGCCGTCTTCGGAGGCCATGCCCCCCTTTCTCCACCATTCTGCAAACGCACCTCCTGGCAGACTACGGGATGGGGGATGAAGTCCAATTTACTCCTGAGGGACTTTGGGGGCCAAGAAGCCCTACTGGTACCTCCTGCAAGCCCTACGCACCGGAATTCCTGAGCGCTGGTCGGAGGCCCAGTACCCTTTCTCCACCACTCTGCAAACACGACTACTAGTTAAAGAAGTGTTTGCAATATAATAGGTTTCGCATTTGCGAGAATTAGAGCTATTGGCGTTGTAAATGCAAACGTTTTTTACTAATGTTTTCTGGAGTGAAGTGGATGTACGTTGTGTGTAGTGGAATTATGTGGTATGTTGTGCAGTGAAATTATGTGGATAGAAAGTATGTGGTATTTAGTGTATAGGAATTATGTAGAGTGGGATTATGTGTTATGGAGAGTAATTATGTGGTATGGTAGTCTGTGTTGTGGAGTGGAAACCTCAGGTTTAGTCTTCCTCGTTTCCATAGAAGCTCAACTATGAACTCAGTGAGACAAAAAAAGATGGAATCACTGAGGAGCACTTGTGGACCTAGTCAGAGGTATGAGCAGGGCCACTGGAATTATATAACTGTTTGGTTGCACCGACTTTCGCACAATTATACATTTTCTGCATTAGCCACATAATTCATCATCTGCACCCTAATCTGCAGATTTGAACAAAAAAGCCTTGTTTCTAGCTGAAACGGGTCAAACGTTACCAAAAATGCAGCGACAAGTGTTACAGCGTGGTGGAACTCCCTTTGCAAACCTAGAATGGTCACGTGTTACTTATTGCTAAATGTGGGTGTTAAATTGGTACCCTCTGCGCCTCTCTTGCCTCTTTCTGCATTTCTGTTGCTTCTTTCTGCACGTTTCTTTCTTTTTCTGCACTTCTCTTGACCTCATTCTGCAAATCTCATGTACTTTCTGCACCTCTCTTCCCTCTTTCTGGACGTCTGTTGCCTCTTTCTGCACATCATTTGCTTCTATCTGCACCCCTGTTCTCTCTTTCTGCACTCGTCTTCCCTCTTTCTGTACCTTTCCTGCCTGTTTTTGCATCTCACTTGCCTCTTTCTGCAAGTCTGTTGCCTCTTTCTGCACCTCATTTGCTTCTTTCTGCACCCCTGTTGTCTTTCTGCACTCGTCTTCCCTCTTTCTGTACTTTTCCTGCCTGTTTTTGCATCTCACTTGCCTCTTTCTGCACTTTTCTTGCTTCTTTCTACACCTGTGTTGCTTCTTTCAGCAATTCTCTTGCCTCTTTGTACACTTCTCTTGCCTGTTTCTGCACCCCTGTTGCTTCATTCTGCACTTTCCATGCTTCTTTCTGCACCTGTCTTGCTTCTTTCTGCACCCATGTTGTCTCTCTATGCACCTCTTTTGCCTCTTTCTGCACTTTTCTTGCCTTTTTTTGCACCTCTCTTCCCTCTTTCTGCACGTCTGTTGCCTCTTTCTGCACCTCATTTGCTTCTTTCTGCAACCCTGTTGTCTCCTTCTGCACTCGTCTTCCCTCTTTCTGTACCTTTCCTGCCTGTTTTTGCATCTCACTTGCCTCTTTCTGCACTTTTCTTGCTTCTTTCTACACCTCTGTTGCTTCTTTCAGCAATTCTCTTGCATCTTTGTGCACTTCTCTTGCCTGGTTCTGCACCTCTCTTGCCTCTTTTTGCACCTCTGTTGGCTCTTTCTGCACCTCACTTGCTCCTTTCTACACTTCTCTTGCCTCTTTCTGCACCCCTGTTGCCTCATTCTGCACTTTCCATGCTTCTTTCTGCACCTGTCTTGCTTCTTTCTGCACCCCTGTTGTCTCTTTATGTACCTCTTTTGCCCTTTCTGCACTTTTCTTGCGTTTTTCTGCACCTCTCTTCCCTCTTTTTGCACGTCTGTTGCCTCTTTCTGCACTTCATTTGCTTCTTTCTGCACCCCTGTTGTCTCTTTCTGCACTCGTCTTCCCTCTTTCTGTACCTTTCCTGCCTGTTTTTGCATCTCACGTGCCTCTTTCTGCACTTTTCTTGCTTCTTTCTACACCTCTGTTGCTTCTTTCAGCAATTCTCTTGCCTCTTTGTGCACTTCTCTTGCCTATTTCTGCACCTCTGTTGCTTCATTCTGCACTTTCCATGCTTTTTTCTTCACCTGTCTTGCTTCTTTCTGCACCCCTGTTGTCTCTTTATGTACCTCTTTTGCCTCTTTCTGCACTTTTCTTGCCTTTTTCTGAAGTTCTCTTCCCTCGTTCTGCACCCATGTTGTCTTTTTCTGCACTCGTCTTCCCTTTTTCTGTACCTTTCCTGCCTGTTTTTGCATCTCACTTGCCTCTTTCTTCACTTTCCTTGCTTCTTTCTACACCTCTGTTGCTTCTTTCAGCAATTCTCTTGCCTCTTTGTGCACATCTCTTGCCTGTTTCTGCACTTCTCTTGCGTTTTTCTGCACCCCTGTTGCTTCATTCTGCACTTTCCATGCTTCTTTCTGCACCCGTCTTGCTTATTTCTGCACCCCTGTTGTCTCTTTATGTACCTCTTTGGCCTCTTTCTGCCCTTTTCTTGCCTTTTTCTGCACCTCTCGTCCCTCTTTCTGCACGTCTGTTGCCTCTTTCTGCACCTCATTTGCTTCTTTCAGCACCCCTGTTGTCTCTTTCTGCACTCGTCTTCCCTCTTTCTGTACCTTTCCTGCCTGTTTTTGCATCTCACTTGCCTCTTTCTGCACTTTTCTTGCTTCTTTCTACTCCTCTGTTACTTCTTTCAGCAATTCTCTTGCCTCTTTGTGCCCTTCTCTTGCCTGTTTCTGCACCTCTCTTGCCTCTTTTTGCACCTCTGTTGGCTCTTTCTGCACCTCACTTGCTCCTTTCTACACTTCTCTTGCCTCTTTCTGCACCCCTGTTGCTTCATTCTGCACTTTCCATGCTTCTTTATGCACCTGTCTTGCTTCTTTCTGCACCCCTGTTGTCTCTTTATGTACCTCTTTTGCCTCTTTCTGCACTTTTCTTGGCTATTTCCGCACCTCTCTTCCCTCTTTCTGCACGTCTGTTGCCTCTTTCTGTACCTCATTTGCTTTTTTCTGCACCCCTGTTGTCTCTTTCTGCACTCGTCTTCCCTCTTTCTGTACCTTTCCTGCCTGTTTTTGCATCTCACTTGCCTCTTTCTGCACTTTTCTTGCTTCTTTCTACACCTCTGTTGCTTCTTTCAGCAATTCTCTTGCCTCTTTGTGCACTTCTCTTGACTGTTTCTGCACTTCTCTTGCCTGTTTCTGCACCCCTGTTGCTTCATTCTGCACTTTCCATGCTTCTTTCTTCACCTGTCTTGCTTCTTTCTGCACCCCTGTTGTCTCTTTATGTATCTCTTTTGCCTCTTTCTGCACTTTTCTTGCCTTTTTCTGCACCTCTCTTGCCTCTTTTTGCACCTCTGTTGGCTCTTTCTGCACCTCACTTGCTCCTTTCTACACTTCTCTTGCCTCTTTCTGCACCCCTGTTGCTTCATTCTGCACTTTCCATGCTTATTTCTGCACCTGTCTTGCTTCTTTCTGCACCCCTGTTGTCTCTCTATGTACCTCTTTCTGCACTTTTCTTGCCTTTTTCTAAAGTTCTCTTCCCTCTTTCTGCACGTCTGTTGCCTCTTTCTGCACCTCATTTGCTTCTTTCTGCACCCCTGTTGTCTCTTTCTGCACTCGTCTTCCCTCTTTCTGTACCTTTCCTGCCTGTTTTTGCATCTCACTTGCCTCTTTCTGCACTTTTCGTGCTTCTTTCTAATGAAATGAAATGAAAGTGGACTTATATAGCGCTAACTTAGCCCAAGGGCGTCAAGGCGCTGTTACGGAGCCAGACAAACGGGTGTAGACCGGGTAGAGATGCTCAGGACAAGCTCTGTGTGAAGAGCCAGGTCTTCAATGCTTTCTGGAAGAGAGAGTGTGACGCCTGACCAGAAAGTTCTTCCGGAAGAGAATTCCACAGTTTAGCAGCAGTGGTGGAAAAAGCTCTACCTCCCCATTTGGCCTTTTTGAACCTCGGAATAATCAACAGATTCTTATCTGAGGATCGGAGCTGTCTGGTGGGGACATAGCGATGGAGGAGAACCTTGATCCCCTCAGGGCCAGAATCATAGTAGGCATTATGAGTCATGCATAACGTTTTGAAAAGAATCCTATGGTCCAGGGGAAGCCAGTGCAGAGATCTGATAGTTGTAGTGACTGAGTGGTATTTAGGCAAGTCAGTTATCAGCCTAGCAGCAGCGTTCTGCACCAGCTGCAGACGTTTAATCAATCCTTTGTTAATGCCCAGATAAAGGGCATTGCAATAGTCCAATCTGGACATTACCAAGGCGATGACAGCCTGCTTGCGTGAATCAAAGAAAAGGAATTGAATGATTTTTCTTAGGATTCTGATAATCCCAAAACAAGTAGAAACTGTCCTGCTAACCTGCCGATTTAGTGATAGTGAGCTGTCCACTATGACCCCTAGATTTTTACTGTGGGTGACTGGGCAGGGACTGTGAGAAGTTGGCCTGGTATATGCTGTTCACTAATTAAAGTGGACACCTTGCACCAGTACAATTCGACTCTTATGGTAGGTAGGTTTAAGACAACCTTTATAGAAAGCTATCCTAGTGGTAGCTGTGGAGAGCAGCCTTCAGGCTAAGTCTTGGAGGAATGTAAAGCAGCTTGTTTTACCACACAATCTCTTGAATCACCAAATGAAAAGTCACCACACAGGTATATATATCAAATATATATGTATTTATTGCTAAACAACTCTCTACTAATCTCTTTATGAGATTAGAAGTCAGGAACATATGTACAAGTCAATGTTTTATCAAAATAAGTTAGCACAAGTAAATATCACAATCTTATTTTGGCTAGACCGTGGTCTAGAGCACATAGAATCGAGGGACCCCAAAGAACCACCCCAGGTAGTTGTAGGAGACCCACAGGGGACGCACGCGGTGTTCAGACACTGGTGCGAGTCCTGTACGAGTCTATGCGAGAGAACGCGATTGAGTTATCAATGTTACAGGTCCCTGGCGTGTTCGAGGCGAACACACCGATCGGTCAGTACGAGTCGAAGGACGCGGATACTGATAGAGTTGCAAGGGAGTTGGACGCGATGTGTCTAACACAGCCGCGAGCCCTGTACGAGCCAGTGCGAGAATCGCACGGGGAAAATAGGAGTTCTAGGGCACTTCTAGGGTAGCTACAAACAAGCCACTTACAGGGTAAGTAGTTCTAGGGCCCACACCCACAGGAGCACCGTAGTGCTGAAGTTACCTCACCCAGGGGAGCCGGGTGCATAGGTGTCCTTTGGTGTCGGGTCGCGGCGTCGCTTTCAATGGGAGCCAGTGAAAACCTGCTGCTTGCGACGACAGAAGAAGTCTCCGTTGGAATCCACGCCTGGATTCGGAAGGAGGAAGACCTGAAAGCAGAGGGGACAGTGTTCACAGTCACTTGGCAGTGACTCTGGGCAAGGAAGATGAATGCCCACCGTCGTCGACAGCTTCGGGTCGTTCACAGGTGTCTTGACTCTTCGACCACGTGGTCCAGGCAGCGTCAATGATGATCAGGAGCTGGATTCGGTGTGTCCCACGACGTCTGCAGCTTACTGAGGTGTCGGCGACTCGACTCGAGCCAACAAGCCTTGGTAGCAGCAAGTCTCGTGGTGATGAGGAAAAGTCAATTGTGCAGACCAGCAAGGTCTGGGGGACTTACCCAGCAAGGGTAGGTCAGGGCAGGCCTGGAGCAACCAGGGGAGCCCTTTGGTTTCATTGGAAAGTCTTCTGGGGACCCACAAGCCGGCTGGCAAGGGATCGCGAAGACGCCTCGGGAGGATCCACTCAACAGGGGCCCAGGGTCACTCGGGACGGTGTAGGCCTCTGAATTCAGGAGGGATCTCTGCTAGAGGCTGGGACCACACGTGGTCCAAGGCACAAGTTCGTAGAACGTCGTGAAGGGGTTGCACTCGACAATAGTGCACGGTACCCAGGGGCTGCGGATCCTCGTCGCTCGTGGGGTCCACTTGCCTCAGCTTCGCTGGGGACTCACGATGGCCTTGGAGAAGTCAGGAAATCCTCTTCCTGGGCTGCAGGGACTTCAGGCTCCGGCGGGAGCGGCATAGTTTGCGACCGTCGTTGTAGTTTTCGGTGCCTGCCAAGCAGGGGAGTCACTCCTTGACTCCAAGGGAGATTCTTCAGTCTTCCAGAGGTAGTGGAACGTCGAAGGTCCAGGATTCTTCTTAAGAGCGTCGTCCAGGGAGATCTAGTTTGCAATGCACAGGTTCCCCCTCTTATACTAAAAGAAAGGGAGGGACTAGCTCTATGACCCCACCTATGGGAGGGTCAGGGAGTGGGTGGCTACACCCACTTCCCTTTGTCCAGTTTCGCGCCAGAGCAGGGGCAGGTAGCCCCTGAGCTGGTTGGAACTGGCATGTGCACAGAGGAGCCTTCTGCTCCCCAGTGCAGGACTTCAAAGCACTCTAAGAGTGCATCCACCCAGCCCCAATACACTAAACCCTGTCTGGAAGGTGGTCACACCCTCCTGTGACAGGATACCTATTGTTGGGCTTCCTCCACTGCGAGTTTCGGTCATCAGCAGGAGGGCAGCCCAGTGTCTGTGACTGGTGGCATCCATTTTGTGATGCCAGGGCTCTTCAGGATTCTACCGCGTTTCCACAGTAGGTACATGTCTATCCCTCTAGAAGGGTGGAATGCTACCCCCGCCGCCAGAACTGGTGGGGGGGTAGTATTCCAAGATGTTTGACACCAAACACAACATGTTTCCGTGCAGCCATCCCAAAGTTAGCATTTAACGCGAGGTTATAATGCGCTTAAGAGTATATGGTCAGGCTGCACTACAAACAGCGTCAGAGAAGGGTCTCCGAAGGCTGCAGAGGGGCTCTGATCATGCAGGGGCACCCTCTCACATAGGAACCAAGCACTCTGCCTTCAGGATTGATAAGGCCTGCCATAGGAGTGACTTATAGGTTTATATGTGTGTATCTATGTAGTGATATAGGTAGCCTATACCACAGTAAGGGGTGCATGCACCACCTTACTCAGGCTGCAGCAGCAGACCTGTGGTGTCAGATTTAGTCTGCTTCCCAGGGGTGGCATAATACATGCTTCAGCCCCTGGTAGGCCTGTGAAGTACCTATGCCCTTGGCACCTAAGGTACCATATACTAGGGACTCATAAGGTACCACAGTATCCAATCACTAGTGCACCTAGAGTGCACTCCAAGTCGTTTAGAGAGAACAGAGAGGCTGGGGCCCGGATTAGCAGGGACCCAGCCCGACTATAGCCAGAAACCAGTGTAAACATCAGAAAAAAGTGGGGGCAACATAAGAGGCAGATCCTACTCTCCTACACAACCCCCCAAAATGCAGGGACACTAAACTAACCTTGACCAGTTAAGTCTTCGTGCTCTAAGTGGAAATACCTTGAGAGTCCATCTGCATTGGCATGTTGGGTCCCAGGTCTATGCTCCACTGTATAGTCCATCCCCTGTAGGGAAATGGACCACCTCAAAAGTTTTGGGTTTTCTCCTTTCATTTGTTTAAGCCATAGGAGGGGCTTGTGGTCGGTCTGAACTATGAAGTGAGTGCCAAACAAGTATGGCCTCAGCTTCTTCAGGGCCCACACCACAGCAAAGGCCTCCCTCTCTATAGCTGACCAACGTTTCTCTCTAGGGGTCAGCCTTCTGCTAATGAAAGCTACTGGCTGATCTTGACCTTCATCATTCAGTTGAGACAGTACAGCTCCCACACCCAGCTCAGAAGCATCTGTTTGGACAATGAACTTTTTGGTGTAGTCTGGACTCTGTAAGATGGGGGCAGTGCACATGGCCTGCTTTAGGTCTTCAAATGCCTTCTGACAGCTAGCTGTCCACTGAACCTTTTTTGGCATTTTCTTTGAGGTTAGATCATTCAAGGGGGTCACTATAGATCCATATCCCTTTACAAACCACCTATAGTACCCAGTCAGGCCTAAGAAGGCTCTCACCTGTGTCTGGGTGGTTGGAGCAACCCATTCCATTATGGTTTGGATTTTGCTCTGTAAAGGCTGAACCTGGCCTCCACCTACAAGGTGGCCCAGGTATACAACCTGACTCTGCCCTATCTGGCACTTAGTGGCCTTGATAGTGAGGCCTGCATTCTGCAGGGCCTCCAAAACATTTCTGAGGTGGACCAGGTGATCCTGCCAGGAGGAACTAAAGACAGCAATATCATCTAGATAAGCTGAGCAATAAGTTTCCATCCCTGCCAGAACTTTATTCACCAACCTCTGAAAAGTGGCAGGTGCATTTTTCAATCCAAATGGCATCACCATAAAGTGGTAGTGCCCACCAGGGGTCGAAAATGCTGTTTTGGCTTTTGCATCATCAGCTAATCTGATCTGCCAGTAGCCAGCTGTTAGGTCAAATGTACTTAGATACTTGGCTGAGGCCAAAGTATCAATCAGCTCATCTGCCCTTGGTATGGGATAGGCATCAGTCCTAGTGACTGCATTGAGGCCTCTGTAGTCTACACAAAACCTCATTTCTTTCTTACCACCCTGGGTATGAGGCTTGGGTACTAGGACTACTGGGCTAGCCCATGGGCTATCTGAAGGCTCAATCACACCTAACTCCAACATTTTCTGGACTTCAGTCCTGATACAGTCCCTGACATGGTCAGGTTGTCTGTAGATTTTACTCTTGACAGGCAGACTGTCTCCAGTGTCCACCTCATGGGTGCACCAGGTAGTCTGACTAGGGGTCAGGCTAAACATATGTCTGTACTGTTGCAGAACCTGTCTGCACTCAGTTTGCTGATGGTCAGTGAGGCTGCTTGCCAAAGCAACACCATCTACTGACCCATCATCAGGGTTCTGTGAGAGAAGGTCAGGGAGAGGGTCACTCTCCTCCTCCTGGTCCTCATCAGTTGCCATGAGCAAGCCCATGTCAGCCCTGTCAACATATGTGTAGGAGAGTAGGATCTGCCTCTTATGTTGCCCCCACTTTTTTTTTGATGTTTACACTGGTTTCTGGCTATAGTCAGGCTGGGACCCTGCTAATCAGGGCCCCAGCCTCTCTGTTCTCTCTAAACGATTTGGAGTGCACTCTAGGTGCACTAGTGATTGGATACTGTGGTACCTTATGAGTCCCTAGTAAATGGTACCCTAGGTACCAAGGGCATAGGTACTTCACAGGCCTACAAGGGGCTGCAGCATGTCTTATGCCACCCCTGGGAAGCAGACTAAATCTGACACCACAGGCCTGCTACTGCAGCCTGAGTGAAGAAGTGCTAGCACCCCTCACTGAGATATAGGTTCCCTATATCTCTCCTGCACACACATATAACCCTATCAGTCACCCCTAAGGTAGGCCCTATCAATCCTGAGGGCAGGGTGCTTGGCTTATATGTGAGGGGGTGCCTCTGCCTGAGCAGGGCCCCTCTACAGCTCTCAGAGTCCATTCTCTGGTGCTGTTTGTGGATGCGGTTAAACCATATACTTTTAAGTGCATTATATCCTCGCGGTAAAATGCTAACTTTGGAAAGGCTGTATCGAAACATGTCGTGTTTGGTGTCAAACACCTTGGAATACTACCCCCCCCCCCGCCAGTCCTGGCGGCGGGGGTAGCATTCCACCCTTCTAGAGGGATAGACATGTACCTACTGTGGAAACGCGGTAGAATCCGACAGATCCCTGGCATCACAAAATGGATGCCACCAGTCACAGACACTGGGCTGCCCTCCTGCTGATGACCAACACTCGCAGTGGAGGGAGCCCAACAATAGATATCCTGTCCCAAGGGGTGTGACCACCTCCCAGACAGGGTTTAGTGTATTGGGGCTGGGTGGGTACACTCTTAGAGTGATTTGAAGTCCTGCACTGGGGGAGCAGAAGGCTCCTCTGTGCATATGCCAGTTCAAACCGGCTCAGGGGCTACCTGTCCCTACTCTGGCACGAAACTGGACAAAGGGAAGTGGGTGTAGCCACCCACTCCCCTGACCCTCCCATAGGTAGGGTCATAGAGCTAGTCCCTCCCCTCCTTTTAGTATAAGAGGGGGAACCTGTGCATTGCACCCTAGATTTCCCTGGACGACGCTCTACAAGAAGAATCCCGGACCTTCGACGTTCCACTACCTTTAGAAGACTGAAGAATCTCCCTTGGAGTCAAGGAGTGACTCCCCTGCTTGGCAGGCACCAAAAACTACAAACGACGGTCGGAAACTACGCTGCTCCCGCCGGAGTCCGAAGTCCATGCAGCCCAAGAAGTGGATTTCCTGACTTCTCAAAGGCCATCGTGAGTCCTCAGCCAAGCTGAGGCCAGTGGACCCCAAGAGTAACGAGGAACCGCGACCCCTGGGTACCGTGCACTATTGTCGAGTGCAACCCCTCACAACGTTCCATGAACTTGTGCTTTGGACCACGTGTGGTTCCAGCCTCCAGCAGGAATTCCTCCTAAGATCAGCGGCCTACCACATCGCGAGTGACCGTGGGCCCCTGTGAGAGAATCCTCCCGAGGCGTCTTCGCGATCCCTTGCTAGCCGGCTTGTGGGTCCCCAGAAGACTTTCCAAAGAAACAAAAGGGCTCCCCTGGTTGCTCCAGGCCTGCCCTGACTTACCCTCGCTGGGTGAGTTCCACAGACCTTGCTGGTCTGCGCCATTGCCTCTTCACACTTTCCTCGAGACTTGCTGTTACCAAGGCTTGTTGGCTCAGATCGAGTTGCCGACACCGCAGTAAGCCGCAGACATCGTGGCACACGCCGAATCCAGCTCCTGGTCATCGTCCACGCCTCCTGGACCTCGTGGCTGAAGAGTCAAGGCAACCTTGAACGACCTGAACCCTGCAACGTCGGTGGGCATTCATCTTCCTTGCCCCGAGTCACTGCCAAGTGACTTTGAACACTGTCCCCTCTGCTTTCAGGTCATCCTTCCACCGAATCCAGGCTTGGATTCCACCGGACACTTCTTCACACCATCACAAGCAGCAAGTCTTCTTTGATCGCCATTGAAAACGATGCCGCGACCCGACACCAAAGGACACCTGTGCACCCGGCTTCCCTGGGTGAGGTAACTCCAGCACTACGGTGCTCCTGTAGGTGTGGGCCCTCAAACTACTTACCCTGTAAGTGACTTGCTTGTAGGTTCACCAGAAGTATCCTAAAACTCTTACTTTCCCCGTGCGATTCTCGCACTGACTCGTACCTGGTTCGCGTCTGTGTTAGACACACCGCGTCCGACTCCCTTGCAAATCCTATCTGTAGACTGTATCCTTCGACTCGTACAGAGTCCGATCGGTGTGTTCGCCTCGAACACGCAAGGGACCTTTAACATTGAAATCTCAATCGCGTCTGAGTGCATAGACTCGTACAGGACTCGAACCGGTGACAGGACACCGCGTCCGTCCCCTGTGGGTCTCCTACAACTACCTGGGGTGGTTCTTGGGGGTCCCTCGATTGTAGATGCCCTAGACCTGGGTCTAGCAAACTAAGATTGTGATATTCGATTGTGCTAAACTTATTTTGATAATATTTGACTTGTACACATGTTCCTGACCTCTAATCTCTTAAAGAGGTTAGTAGAGAGTGTTTATTAATAAATACATATATATTTGATATATATACCTGGGTGGTGTCTTTTCATTTGGTGATTCAAGAGATTGTGTGGTAAAACAAGCTGCTTTACATTCCTTCAAGACTTAGCCTGAAGGCTGCTCTCCACAGCTACCACTAGGATAGCTTTCTATAAAGGTTGTCTTAAACCTATCTACCATAAGAGTCGAATTGTTCTGGTGCAAGGTGTCCACTTTAATTAGTGAACAGCATATACCAGGCCAACTTCTCACAAACAGCATATACCAGGCCAACTTCTCACATCGTCTTCCCTCTTTCTGTACCTTTCCTGCCTATTTTTGCTCCTCACTTGCCTCTTTCTGCACTTTTCTTGCTTCTTTCTACACCTCTGTTGCTTCTTCCAGCAATTCTCTTGCCTCTTTGTGCACTTCTCTTGCCTGTTTCTGCACTTCTCTTGCCTCTTTCTGCACCCCTGTTGCTTCATTCTGCACTTTCCATGCTTCTTTCTGCACCTGTCTTGCTTCTTTCTGCAGCCCTGTTGTCTCTTTATGTACCTCGTTTGCCTCTTTCTGCACTTTTCTTGCCTTTTTCTGCACCTCTCTTCCCTCTTTCTGCAAGTCTGTTGCCTCTTTCTGCACCTCATTTGCTTCTTTCTGAACCCCTGTTGGCTTTCTGCACTCGTCTTTCCTCTTTCTGTACCTTTCCTGCCTGTTTTTGCATCTCACCTGCCTCTTTCTGCACTTTTCTTGCTTCTTTCTACACCTCTGTTGCTTCTTTCAGCAATTCTCTTGCCTCTTTGTGCACTTCTCTTGCCTGTTTCTGCACCTCTGTTGCCTCTTTTTGCACCTCTGTTGGCTCTTTCTGCACCTCACTTGCTCCTTTCTACACTTCTCTTGCCTCTTTCTGCACCCCTGTTGCTTCATTCTGCACTTTCCATGCTTCTTTCTGCACCTGTCTTGCTTCTTTCTGCACCCCTGTTGTCTCTCTATGTACCTCTTTTGCCTCTTTCTGCACTTTTCTTGCCTTTTTCTGAAGTTCTCTTCCCTCTTTCTGCACGTCTGTTGCCTCTTTCTGCACCTCATTTGCTTCTTTCTGCACCCCTGTTGTCTCTTTCTGCACTCGTCTTCCCTCTTTCTGTACCTTTCCTGCCTGTTTTTGCATCTCACTTGCCTCTTTCTGCACTTTTCGTGCTTCTTTCTACACCTCTGTTGCTTCTTTCAGCAATTCTCTTGCCTCTTAGTGCACTTCTCTTGCCTGTTTCTGCACTTCTCTTGCCTCTTTCTGCACCTTCTGTTGCTTCATTCTGCACTTTCCATGCTTCTTTCTGCACCTGTCTTGCTTCTTTCTGCACCACTGTTGTCTCTTTATGTACCTCTTTTGACTCTTTGTGCACTTTTCTTGCCTTTTTCTGCACCTCTCTTCCCTCTTTCTTCAAGTCTGTTGCCTCTTTCTGCACCTCATTTGCTTCTTTCTGAACCCCTGTTGGCTTTCTGCACTCGTCTTCTCTCTTTCTGTACTTTTCCTGCCTGTTTTTGCATCTCACTTGCCTCTTTCTGCACTTTTCTTGCTTCTTTCTACACCTCTGTTGCTTCTTTCAGCAATTCTCTTGCCTCTTTGTGCTCATCTCTTGCCTGTTTCTGCACTTCTCTTGCCTCTTTCTGCACCCCTGTTGCTTCATTCTACACTTTCCATGCTTCTTTCTGCACCCGTCTTGCTTATTTCTGCACCCCTGTTGTCTCTTTATGTACCTCTTTGGCCTCTTTCTGCCCTTTTCTTGCCTTTTTCTGCACCTCTCTTCCCTCTTTCTGCACCTCATTTGCTTCTTTCTGCACCCCTGTTGTCTCTTTCTGCACTCGTCTTCCCTCTTTCTGTACCTTTCCTGCCTGTTTTTGCATCTCACTTGCCTCTTTCTGCACTTTTCGTGCTTCTTTCTAATGAAATGAAATGAAAGTGGACTTATATAGCGCTAACTTAGCCCAAGGGCGTCAAGGCGCTGTTACGGAGCGAGACAAACGGGTGTAGACCGGGTAGAGATGCTCAGGACAAGCTCTGTGTGAAGAGCCAGGTCTTCAATGCTTTCCGGAAGAGAGAGTGTGACGCCTGACCAGAAAGCTCTTCCGGAAGAGAATTCCACAGTTTAGCAGCAGTGGTGGAAAAAGCTCTACCTCCCCATTTGGCCTTTTTGAACCTCGGAATAATCAACAGATTCTTATCTGAGGATCGGAGCTGTCTGGTGGGGACATAGCGATGGAGGAGAACCTTGATCCCCTCAGGGCCGGAATCATAGTAGGCATTATGAGTCATGCATAACGTTTTGAAAAGAATACTATGGTCCAGGGAAGCCAGTGCAGAGATCTGATAGTTGTAGTGACTGAGTGGTATTTAGGCAAGTCAGTTATCAGCCTAGCAGCAGCGTTCTGCACCAGCTGCAGACGTTTAATCAATCCTTTGTTAATGCCCAGATAAAGGGCATTGCAATAGTCCAATCTGGACATTACCAAGGCGATGACAGCCTGCTTGCGTGAATCAAAGGAAAGGAATTGAATGATTTTTCTTAGGATTCTGATAATCCCAAAACAAGAAGAAACTGTCCTGCTAACCTGCCGATTTAGTGATAGTGAGTTGTCCACTATGACCCCTAGATTTTTACCGTGGGAGACTGGGCAGGGACAAACTCCGAGTGAATCTGGCCACCATTCGTTAGACCAGATGTCCAGAGAATTGCCAAAAATAAGGACCTCTGTCTTCTCCCCATTCAATTTCAAGGGGCCTGATTCACAGAACTAACTTACGTCAAAACGTAAACGTAAACGTAAAGTTAGTACTTTTTAGGTATTCACAGAATACACTTACTCATTTTGGTATTCACAGAATGAACTTACTCATTTTGGTATTCACAGAATAGTACTAACTTTACGTTTACATTTTTGACGTAAGTTAGTTCTGTGAATTAGGCCCACTGGGCCTGATTCACAGAACTAACTTACGTCAAAAACGTAAACGTAAAGTTAGTACTATTCTGTGAATACCAAAATGAGTAAGTGTATTCTGTGAATACCTAAAAAGTACTAACTTTACGTTTACGTTTTTGACGTAAGTTAGTTCTGTGAATCAGGCCCAATAAGTTTTCCGTCATCCAGATGGAAACTGCCTGCATACACCTCCTGAAATTAAGAGCAGAGTCCCTAACATTATGGGTGATAGACACCATTATTTGGGTGTCGTCCACATAGGACAACACCTCTAAACGAAATGATCTCACCACCTTGGCCAAAGGGGCAACATAAATATTGAAAAGCGTTGGACTCAGGGACGAGCCCTGAGGAACACCACAAGATAGGGATTTAGAGGCCGAGTAAAACTGGCCAAATTTAACAGTTTGTGCCTGCTCACAAAGAAAAGAGGCCAGAAGATCCAGGGCCGAGCCCCCGATCCCAATCTCCCTGAGGCGGGCAACCAACCTCAGAGGAGACAGGGTGTCGAAAGCCGCGGTAAGATCAAGTAAAACCAACAGAGTAGTGTGACCTGCATCAACCTGGGTCCGGATATTGTTAAAAACAGCAGTGAGAGCTGTTTCCGTACTGTGTTGGCTTCTAAACCCATGTTGTGAGTCATCTAGTAGATAATGATCCTGTAGGTAAGCGCTCAGATGCAGATTTAAGTGTTTTTCCAGAATCTTGACTGGAACAGGCAGAAGAGAAATGGGCCTATAGTTTTTTGGTTCTGTAGGGTCCAGTGAAGGCTTCTTCAGGAGTGGTTTAACGACTGCCGTCTTCCATACAGTAGGGTAATGTCCCTCTGAAATGGCTATATTCAGGACGGCGGTAAGATGAGGGATGATAGCCTCCCTGCCAGTTTTTAAGACCTTGATGGGACAGGGATCCAAGGGAGAGCCAGATTTGACTCCTTCTAGGAGCCGATTGGTAACATCTGGCGACAGATAGGGGAAGGCGAGAGCTCTAGGAGTCTCCTCTGAGACAACCCTCTCCCCTGGAGGCAGGATCGGCCGGCCAGAGAGGCCCATGCTCATATTGGAGGCTTTCAGCAGGGAATAGATATCTGAGATTTTGGATTGGAAAAAATCCGATAGCTTGTTACAAAATTCTTGAGAAAATTCAGTGGGGTCTGTGAGCTGGGGAGAAGAGAGGGTATTGATAACCTTAAAGAGATCCCTAGAAGATTTCATTGCTTCAGTTAGTTTCAGGTAGTAAAGCCCCTTTTCCTCTATGATAGCCGCCTTGTATTCTTTCAGACAGTCCTTATGTAGAGTTCTATCCGACGGCTCTAGTTTGGTCCGCCACAACCTCTCCTGTTTACGGCACTTTTGTCTCATCTTCCTTAATCTGTCCGTAAACCAGGGCGCAGAAGGCTTTTTTCTTGCTGAGTAGTGCTTCCTCAGAGGTGCCAATACATCTATAACTCTTGATAGTTCATGTGATAATTCAGCCGCGGCCAGATTGGCATCATGGGACCTTGATAGTTGAAATTTGTTAAGGAGGAGAGAAAGCGATTCCTTACTAATTCTGCTAAAATTTATTTTTTCCTCCATATTACTAATTCCAACTAAGCCATTTCCTGGTGTCGAAGTGCATAATTCAAAAGGAACAGCAAAATGATCCGACCAGGCAAGAGGTATAGGGGCTCCGACCACTACCCGGTGGTCATTAGAGAATATACCATCCAAGGAATGACCTGCTGTATGGGTGGGTCCCTTGACCAACTGTGAAAAACCACAGCTGCTCATGGTATCCAGGAGCACCTGCGTATCTTTACACCTCTGTTGCTTCTTTCAGCAATTCTCTTGCCTCTTTGTGCACTTCTCTTGCCTGTTTCTGAACTTCTCTTGCCTCTTTCTGCACTCCTGTTGCTTCATTCTGTACTTTCCATGCTTCTTTCTGCACCTGTCTTGCTTCTTTCTGCACCCCTGTTGTCTCTTTATGTACCTCTTTTGACTCTTTCTGTACTTTTCTTGCCTTTTTCTGCACCTCTCTTCCCTCTTTCTGCAAGTCTGTTGCCTATTTCTGCACCTCATTTGCTTCTTTCTGCACCCCTGTTGTCTTTCTGCACTCGTCTTCCCTCTTTCTGTACTTTTCCTGCCTGTTTTTGCATCTCACTTGCCTCTTTCTGCACTTTTCTTGCTTCTTTCTACACCTCTGTTGCTTCTTTCAGCAATTCTCTTGCCTCTTTCTGCACTTCTCTTGCCTCTTTCTGCACTTCTCTTGCCTATTTCTGCACCTCTCTTGCCTCTTTTTGCACCTCTGTTGGCTCTTTCTGCACCTCACTTGCTCTTTTCTACACTTCTCTTGCCTCTTTCTGCATCCCTGTTGCTTCATTCTGCACTTTCCATGCTTCTTTCTGCACCTGTCTCGCTTCTTTCTGCATGTCTGTTGCCTCTTTCTGCACCTCATTTGCTTCTTTCTGCACCCCTGTTGTCTCTTTCTGCACTCGTCTTCCCTCTTTCTGTACCTTTCCTGCCTGTTTTTGCTCCTCACTTGCCTCTTTCTGCACTTTTCTTGCTTCTTTCTACACCTCTGTTGCTTCTTTCAGCAATTCTCTTGCCTCTTTGTGCACTTCTCTTGCTTGTTTCTGCACATCTCTTGCCTCTTTCTGCACCCCTGTTGCCTCATTCTGCACTTTCCATGCTTCTTTCTGCACCTGTCGTGCTTCTTTCTGCACCCCTGTTGTCTCTTTATGTACCTCTTTTGCCTCTTTCTGCACTTTTCTTGCCTTTTTCTGCACCTCTTTTCTCTCTTTCTGCATGTCTGTTGCCTCTTTCTGCACCTCATTTGCTTATTTCTGCACCACTGTTGTCTCTTTCTGCACTCGTCTTCCCTCTTTCTGTACCTTTCCTGCCTGTTTTTGTATCTCACTTGCTTCTTTCTGCACTTTTCTTGCTTCTTTCTACACCTCTGTTGCTTCTTTCAGCAATTCTCTTGCCTCTTTGTGCACTTCTCTTGCCTGTTTCTACACTACTCTTGCCTCTTTCTGCACCACTGTTGCTTCATTCTGCACTTTCCATGCTTCCTTATGCACCTGTCTTGCTTCTTTCTGCACCCCTGTTGTCTCTTTATGTACCTCTTTTGCCTCTTTCTGCACTTTTCTTGGCTTTTTCTGCACCTATCTTCCCTCTTTCTGCATGTCTGTTGCCTCTTACTGTATCTCATTTGCTTCTTTGTGCATCCCTGTTGTCTCTTTCAGCACTCGTCTTCCCTCTTTCTGTACCTTTCCTGCCTGTTTTTGCATCTCACTTGCCTTTTTCTGCACTTTTCTTGCTTCTTTCTACACCTCTGTTGCTTCTTTCAGCAATTCTCTTGCCTCTTTGTGCACTTCTCTTGCCTGTTTCTACACTACTCTTGCCTCTTTCTGCACCCCTGTTGCTTCATTCTGCACTTTCCATGCTTCTTTCTCCACCTGTCTTGCTTCTTTCTGCACCCCTGTTGTCTCTTTATGTACCTCTTTTGCCTCTTTCTGCACTTTTCTTGCCTTTTTCTGCAAATCTCTTGTAGGAAGGTGGAATCTGACTACATGGTTGCCCCCACTTTTTTCCTGGTGTTTTGTTGGTTTTTGACTTAGTTTGGCTGGGAACCTGCTATTCAGGTCCCCAGCCTATCTGCTTTCTCTTTAAACGATTTGGAGTGCACTCTAGGTGCACTAGTGATTGGATACTGTGGTACCTTATGAGTCCCTAGTATATGGTACCTTAGGTACCAAGGGCATAGGTACTTCACAGGCCTACCAGGGGCTGCAGCATGTATTATGCCACCCCTGGGAAGCAGACTAAATCTGACACCACAGGCCTGCTACTGCAGCCTGGGTGAGGAAGTGCTAGCACCCCTCACTGAGATATAGGTTCCCTATATCTCTCCTGCACACACATATAAACCTATCAGTCACCCCTAAGGCAGGCCCTATCAATCCTGAGGGCAGGGTGCTTGGCTTCTATGTGAGGGGTGCCTCTGCCTGAGCAGGGCCCCTCTGCAGCTCTCAGAGTCCATTCTCTGGTGCTGTTTGTGGATGCGGTTAAACCATATACTTTTAAGTGCATTATATCCTCGCGGTAAAATGCTAACTTTGGAATGGCTGCATCGAAACATGTCGTGTTTGGTGTCAAACATCTTGGAATACTACCCCCCCGCCAGTCCTGGCGGCGGGGGTAGCATTCCACCCTTCTAGAGGGATAGACATGTACCTACTGTGGAAACGCGGTAGAATCCTGCAGAGCCCTGGCATCACAAAATGGATGCCACCAGTCACAGACACTGGGCTGCCCTCCTGCTGATGACCAACACTCGCAGTGGAGGAAGCCCAACAATAGATATCCTGTCCCAAGGGGGTGTGACCACCTTCCAGACAGGGTTTAGTGTATTGGGGCTGGGTGGGTGCACTCTTAGAGTGCTTTGAAGTCCTGCACTGGGGGAGCAGAAGGCTCCTCTGTGCATATGCCAGTTCAAACCGGCTCAGGGGCTACCTGTCCCTGCTCTGGCGCGAAACTGGACAAAGGGAAGTGGGTGTAGCCACCCACTCCCCTGACCCTCCCATAGGTAGGGTCATAGAGCTAGTCCCTCCCTTTCTTTTAGTATAAGAGGGGGAACCTGTGCATTGCACCCTAGATTTCCCTGGACGACGCTCTGAAGACGAATCCCGGACCTTCGACGTTCCACTACCTTTGGAAGACTGAAGAATCTCCCTTGGAGTCAAGGAGTGACTCCCCTGCTTGGCAGGCACCAAAAACTACAAACGACGGTCGCAAACTACGCCGCTCCCGCCGGAGTCCGAAGTCCCTGCAGCCCAAGAAGTGGATTTCCTGACTTCTCAAAGGCCATCGTGAGTCCCCAGCGAAGCTGAGGCCAGTGGACCCCAAGAGTAACGAGGAACCGCGACCCCTGGGTACCGTGCACTATTGTCGAGTGCAACCCCTTCACAACGTTCCACGAACTTGTGCTTTGGACCACGTGTGGTCCCAGCCTCCAGCAGGAATCCCTCCTAAGATCAGAGGCCTACCACGTCCCGAGTGACCGTGGGCCCCTGTGAGCGAATCCTCCCGAGGCGTCTTCGCGATCCCTTGCCAGCCGGCTTGTGGGTCCCCAGAAGACTTTCTAAAGAAACCAAAGGGCTCCCCTGGTTGCTCCAGGCCTGCCCTGACTTACCCTCGCTGGGTGAGTCCCACAGACCTTGCTGGTCTGAGCCATTGCCTCTTCACACTTTCCCCGAGACTTGCTGTTACCAAGGCTTGTTGGCTCCGATCGAGTCGCAGACACCGCAGTAAGCTGCAGACATCGTGGGACACGCCGAATCCAGCTCCTGGTCATCGTCGACGCCTCCTGGACCTCGTGGCTGAAGAGCCAAGGCAACTGCGAACGACCTGAATCTTGCGACGACGGTGGGCATCCATCTTCCTTGCCCCGAGTCACTGCCAAGTGACTTTGAACACTGTCCCCTCTGCTTTCAGGTCTTCCATCTTCCGAATCCAGGCTTGGATTCCTCCGGACACTTCTCCTGTCGCCGCAAGCAGCAAGTCTTCACTGGCTCCCATTGAAAACGACGCCGCGACCCGACACCAAAGAACACCTATGCACCCGGCTCCCCTGGGTGAGGTAACTTCAGCACTACGGTGCTCCTGTGGGTGTGGGCCCTAGAACTACTTACCCTGTAAGTGACTTGCTTGTAGCTTCCCTAGAAGTGTCCTAAAACTCTAACTTTCTAAGTGCGACAATTGCGCTGACTCGTACAGGGTTCGCGTCTGTGTTAGACACACCGCGTCCATCTCCTTTGTAACACTATCTAGAACTGTATCCTTCGACTCGTACTGAGTCCGATCGGTGTTCGCCTCGAACACACAAAGGGCCTGTAACACTGAGATCTCCATTGCACTGACTCGCACAAGGTTCGCGTCTGTGTTAGACACAGCGCGTCCATCTCCCTTGCAACTCTATCTGTGACCGCGTCCTTCGACTCGTACAAGGACCGATCGGTGTGTTCGCCTCGAACACGCAAGGGACCTTTAACATTGAAATCTCAATCGCGTCTGAGCGCATAGACTCGCACAGGACTCGCACCGGTGCCAGGTCACCGCGTCCGTCCCCTGTGGGTCTCCTACAACTACCTGGGGTGGTTCTTGGGGGTCCCTCGATTCTAGATGCCCTAGACCTAGGTCTAGCAAACTAAGATTGTGATATTCGATTGTGCTAAACTTATTTTGATAACATTTGACTTGTACATATGTTCCTGACCTCTAATCTCATAAAGAGATTAGTAGAGAGTGTTTATTAATAAATACATATATATTTGATATATATACCTGTGTGGTGTCTTTTCATTTGGTGATTCAAGAGATTGTGTGGTAAAACAAGCTGCTTTACATTCCTTCAAGACTTAGCCTGAAGGCTGCTCTCCACAGCTACCACTAGGATAGCTTTCTATAAAGGTTGTCTTAAACCTATCTACCATAAGAGTCGAATTGTTCTGGTGCAAGGTGTCCACTTTAATTAGTGAACAGCATATACCAGGCCAACTTCTCACATTGGTGGGCAGCGTGTGGGATTCCAGCTTGCTATTGTTTTACCAGAAAATCTCTATTTGAATTACTAACTGAAAACCACTATAGGTACTTAAGGTACATATAAAGTCAAGCTTAGTATCAATAAGTTCTACTGAACTTAGAGCTGTGTGCCAAGGGATAGCACACCCTTTCTACAGCTCAAGCTAGTATCAGTAGGCCACAAACTAGTGTAGGTAGTACAACACTGCACAACACTAGAATGTCCTTAAAGGGTGGAACCAGTGGATCCACTCAGCCTCAGTATAAGGACATGGCTTTCTCTGACTTGAGAGCCATGTGTGTTGAAAGACACCTGAGGCTAGGACAGAGTCCCTCAACCCTACACCTGATAGATCTGCTGACAGCAGATGATCTTAGATTGGCTCTAGGAGCTAATGGGTCTGAATCAGTGGGTGGGTCAATTACAGTATCTGGGTCAGATGATGAAAATCAGAATGACCAGGACTCTGTGATTGAAGGGCCAGGCCTCAAGGGGCCTGAAAAGGACAGAGGAATTCTCCCTAAGAGAGCTGACAGAGTGGAGGAGAGGCATAGGTCCCCTTCCAGGGAATCTGAGCACTCTTATCACTCTGGCAGAGAATTTGTCCACCAGAGGAACTCATACTTTCCCATAAGAGAGACCTCCTCTGAAAGAATGTGCAAACTGCTGCAGTATGAGGAAGCAAGAGTTGCCCTCAGAACCAAGCAGTTGGCACTGGATAGAGAAGCCCTGGAGATCCAGAGAGCTTCTAGAAGAGAGGGGTTAGAACCCCTTGGTGGCAGCAACAGTGTCCCTAGAGGCAGAGAATCTATTCCAGACCATAGGAACCTGAGCAAGGTTGTTCCTCCCTACCAGAGTGGGGATGATATCCACAAGTGGATAACTGCTATGGAGAGGGCCTGTAGAGTACAGCAGGTCCCCCAAAGGCAGTGGGCAGCAATCTTGTGGCTCTCCTTTTCAGATAAAGGTAGAGACAAGCTCCTCACTGTTAGAGAAGAGGATGCTGATAACTATGAAGTCCTGAAGAGTGCACTGATAGATGGGTTTGGCTTAACCACTGAGCAGTACAGGTTGAAGTTCAGAGACACCCAGAAGGCACAGACTCAGGACTGGACTGACTTTGTAGATTGTGCAACCAAGGCTCTGGAGGGTTGGCTGATTGGCAGTAGGGTTACTGATCTCAAAGGATTGTACAATTTGATTATGAGGGAGCAGATCCTTAATAACTGTCAAAACCAGCTTTTGCACCAGTACCTGGTGGACTCTGATCTGACCTCTCCCCAAGAATTGGGAAAGAAGGCAGACAAATGGGTCAGAACCAGGGTGAGGCCTAAGAATCAGGGTGGTGACCAGAAGAAAGATTCTACCAAGTCCCAAGAGAAAGGTGGGGATAAATCTAAGGATAAGTCCACTACAGGGCCCCAAAAGTCCTCTTCTGGGGGTGGGTCCCAAACTCCTTCCTCTCCTGAAAAGAAACCATATTGCCATGTCTGTAAAAAGCCTGGACACTGGAAAACTGATCCCAGTTGCCCCAGGATTGGCAATAAAGAAACTGTTCCTCCAGCTATTACTACCACCCCTCCTGGTACTACCAGTAGTAATCCTCCAGTTGGGAGTAGTGCGCCCAAAAAGTTAGGTGCTTTTGCAAGGGGAACAGAGGTGGGCCCTAGTTTAGACAGGTCCCCCTCAACAGACTCCTCAGACTCTGATGGTGGTATAGGATTTGCCACCTTTACCATGGGTCCCATTGCATTGGGCAGGTACAGACTGGAGCCAATGATTAATGGTCAGAAGGCTGTGGCATTCAGGGACACAGGGGCTAGTGTCACCATGGTGGCAGGGAAACTAGTCCCCCCTCACCAGCTTTTACCTGAGTTTAAGTACCAGGTGACCAACATTGATGGTGTCAGGACAGATCACCCCATGGCCATAGTCAATCTCAGCTGGGAGGGGGTCACAGGCCCAAAAAGAGTGGCAGTGTCCCCCAACTTGCCTGTAGATTGCCTGATGGGCAATGATCTGGAAATTTCAGCCTGGGCTGAAGTTGAACACCAAACCCATCTGAAGATGCTAGGCGTCCCTGAAAAAGCTAGTGGGGCTGTGATGGCCACAGCCCCAGCCCAGGGAAATGCTGGAGAGATGGAGCCTGGAAGAATGGCCCACTCTCCCCCAAAAGAGAGCACAGGGGTTGAAGAAAAGTCTCCTTCCCCCAGACAGCAGGTAAGGGTCAGCCTCCTCAGGGAACTGATCCTACCCCTAGTGAAGGAACTGCCCCAGAGGTAGTCAGGCCTGGCCTGGCCCCACCCCTGATGGCAGAGGACCCTTCCAAGGTGGTACCCAGTCTGGAGCAGGTAACCTGCCCCTCTCTACCCTGCCTCAGTCAGCCCAGGGCTGCAGAGGTCAGGGAGGTCAGTGGACCCCACAGGGCCCCCTGTCCAGAGGAACCCCCCATCAGCAGATTAGGGGCACCCAGTCTAGTAGCCCTAGCCAGGTGAAAATTCCTCCACACACTGAGGGATCCCCCATACCTTTGTGTAGGGACCTTCCCCAGAAGGACTCTGTTAGGCAAGGGCAAACCTGGAACCAAAAGGTTCCAAACCTGCCATGTCCCTCCAGTGTTCCACCCAAAGGGACCCAACCCCCAGCTGTAGGCAGCCAAAGGTTGACCCTTAGAGCAAAGTGCAGCTCAGTCATGGAAAGACAGGCATACATGGTGACCAGTGATCTGAGGAAACTGAGACCAACTTCCCTAGGGTCTCACTTCCCTGCTCAGACACCTCATCAGCCTTGTCCTTTACCAAAACACCCCACAGGTAGTAATTCCCCATGGTGGAGACCCTCTCATACCCTTAGGGTGAGGGATAACTTAGTGGACCATAAGACAGGGGGTAACCATGCTAGTGCAGGTACTTCCTTATATGGCCACTCAGTAAATACAGGCTCACCTGGACAAGGTTAGCCTCATCTCCTTTCGTTTGGGGGGGTTATGTAGGAAGGTGGAATCTGACTACATGGTTGCCCCCACTTTTTTCCTGGTGTTTTGTTGGTTTTTGACTTAGTTTGGCTGGGAACCTGCTATTCAGGTCCCCAGCCTATCTGCTTTCTCTTTAAACGATTTGGAGTGCACTCTAGGTGCACTAGTGATTGGATACTGTGGTACCTTATGAGTCCCTAGTATATGGTACCTTAGGTACCAAGGGCATAGGTACTTCACAGGCCTACCAGGGGCTGCAGCATGTATTATGCCACCCCTGGGAAGCAGACTAAATCTGACACCACAGGCCTGCTACTGCAGCCTGGGTGAGGAAGTGCTAGCACCCCTCACTGAGATATAGGTTCCCTATATCTCTCCTGCACACACATATAAACCTATCAGTCACCCCTAAGGCAGGCCCTATCAATCCTGAGGGCAGGGTGCTTGGCTTCTATGTGAGGGGGTGCCTCTGCCTGAGCAGGGCCCCTCTGCAGCTCTCAGAGTCCATTCTCTGGTGCTGTTTGTGGATGCGGTTAAACCATATACTTTTAAGTGCATTATATCCTCGCGGTAAAATGCTAACTTTGGAATGGCTGCATCGAAACATGTCGTGTTTGGTGTCAAACATCTTGGAATACTACCCCCCCGCCAGTCCTGGCGGCGGGGGTAGCATTCCACCCTTCTAGAGGGATAGACATGTACCTACTGTGGAAACGCGGTAGAATCCTGCAGAGCCCTGGCATCACAAAATGGATGCCACCAGTCACAGACACTGGGCTGCCCTCCTGCTGATGACCAACACTCGCAGTGGAGGAAGCCCAACAATAGATATCCTGTCCCAAGGGGTGTGACCACCTTCCAGACAGGGTTTAGTGTATTGGGGCTGGGTGGGTGCACTCTTAGAGTGCTTTGAAGTCCTGCACTGGGGGAGCAGAAGGCTCCTCTGTGCATATGCCAGTTCAAACCGGCTCAGGGGCTACCTGTCCCTGCTCTGGCGCGAAACTGGACAAAGGGAAGTGGGTGTAGCCACCCACTCCCCTGACCCTCCCATAGGTAGGGTCATAGAGCTAGTCCCTCCCTTTCTTTTAGTATAAGAGGGGGAACCTGTGCATTGCACCCTAGATTTCCCTGGACGACGCTCTGAAGACGAATCCCGGACCTTCGACGTTCCACTACCTTTGGAAGACTGAAGAATCTCCCTTGGAGTCAAGGAGTGACTCCCCTGCTTGGCAGGCACCAAAAACTACAAACGACGGTCGCAAACTACGCCGCTCCTGCCGGAGTCCGAAGTCCCTGCAGCCCAAGAAGTGGATTTCCTGACTTCTCAAAGGCCATCGTGAGTCCCCAGCGAAGCTGAGGCCAGTGGACCCCAAGAGTAATGAGGAACCGCGACCCCTGGGTACCGTGCACTATTGTCGAGTGCAACCCCTTCACAACATTCCACGAACTTGTGCTTTGGACCACGTGTGGTCCCAGCCTCCAGCAGGAATCCCTCCGAAGATCAGAGGCCTACCACGTCCCGAGTGACCGTGGGCCCCTGTGAGCGAATCCTCCCGAGGCGTCTTCGCGATCCCTTGCCAGCCAGCTTGTGGGTCCCCAGAAGACTTTCTAAAGAAACCAAAGGGCTCCCCTGGTTGCTCCAGGCCTGCCCTGACTTACCCTCGCTGGGTGAGTCCCACAGACCTTGCTGGTCTGCGCCATTGCCTCTTCACACTTTCCCCGAGACTTGCTGTTACCAAGGCTTGTTGGCTCCAATCGAGTCGCCGACACCGCAGTAAGCTGCAGACATCGTGGGACACGCCGAATCCAGCTCCTGGTCGTCGTCGACGCCTCCTGGACCTCGTGGCTGAAGAGTCAAGGCACCCGTGAACGACCTGAATCTTGCGACGACGGTGGGCATCCATCTTCCTTGCCCCAAGTCACTGCCAAGTGACTTTGAACACTGTCCCCTCTGCTTTCAGGTCTTCCATCTTCCGAATCCAGGCTTGGATTCCTCCGGACACTTCTCCTGTCGCCGCAAGCAGCAAGTCTTCACTGGCTCCCATTGAAAACGACGCCGCGACCCGACACCAAAGAACACCTATGCACCCGGCTCCCCTGGGTGAGGTAACTTCAGCACTACGGTGCTCCTGTGGGTGTGGGCCCTAGAACTACTTACCCTGTAAGTGACTTGCTTGTAGCTTCCCTAGAAGTGTCCTAAAACTCTAACTTTCTAAGTGCGACAATTGCGCTGACTCGTACAGGGTTCGCGTCTGTGTTAGACACACCGCGTCCATCTCCTTTGTAACACTATCTAGAACTGTATCCTTCGACTCGTACTGAGTCCGATCGGTGTTCGCCTCGAACACACAAAGGGCCTGTAACACTGAGATCTCCATTGCACTGACTCGCACAAGGTTCGCGTCTGTGTTAGACACAGCGCGTCCATCTCCCTTGCAACTCTATCTGTAACCGCGTCCTTCGACTCGTACAAGGACCGATCGGTGTGTTCGCCTCGAACACGCAAGGGACCTTTAACATTGAAATCTCAATCGCGTCTGAGCGCATAGACTCGTACAGGACTCGCACCGGTGCCAGGTCACCGCGTCCGTCCCCTGTGGGTCTCCTACAACTACCTGGGGTGGTTCTTAGGGGTCCCTCGATTCTAGATGCCCTAGACCTAGGTCTAGCAAACTAAGATTGTGATATTCGATTGTGCTAAACTTATTTTGATAACATTTGACTTGTACATATGTTCCTGACCTCTAATCTCATAAAGAGATTAGTAGAGAGTGTTTATTAATAAATACATATATATTTGATATATATACCTGTGTGGTGTCTTTTCATTTGGTGATTCAAGAGATTGTGTGGTAAAACAAGCTGCTTTACATTCCTTCAAGACTTAGCCTGAAGGCTGCTCTCCACAGCTACCACTAGGATAGCTTTCTATAAAGGTTGTCTTAAACCTATCTACCATAAGAGTCGAATTGTTCTGGTGCAAGGTGTCCACTTTAATTAGTGAACAGCATATACCAGGCCAACTTCTCACA
>CAWUFW010025003.1:0-51330 GCA_963921515.1 Calotriton arnoldi | reverse complement strand
TGGGGACCAAACCCCCATCATCACAGTGACCAAAATGTAAGTGTGGGGTCCATAGCTGAAGCACATTTTGAACATTGTGGCAATGGGGACCAAACCCCCATCATCACAGTGACCAAAATGTAAGTGTGGGGTCCATAGCTGAAGCACATTTTGAACATTGTGGCAATGAGGTCCAAACCCCATCATCACAGTGACCAAAATGTAAGTGTGGGGTCCATAGCTGAAGCACATTTTGAACATTGTGGCAATGGGGACCAAACCCCCATCATCACAGTGACCAAAATGTAAGTGTGGGGTCCATAGCTGAAGCACATTTTGAACATTGTGGCAATGGGGTCCAAACCCCCATCATCACAGTGACCAAAATGTAAGTGTCGGGTCCATAGCTGAAGCACATTTTGAACATTGTGGCAATGGGGACCAAACCCCCATCATCACAGTGACCAAAATGTAAGTGTGGGGTCCATAGCTGAAGCACATTTTGAACATTGTGGCAATGGGGTCCAAACCCCCATCATCACAGTGACCAAAAGGCAAGTGTTGACAAAGTAAGAGGTGCAACTGCCAAACTGCATGGATGATTCCTGGTCACAGAACAACAAACACATCAGTGGCAAAGTAGTGTATGTGTCCCATTGCAACATAAATTGGGGGAGCCAAATCCTGCAGTGCAAATAAGACATAACTTTGGCCATGTGCAGACAAACAACACCTATGGGGGCTGACACCGTCAACAATCATCAATGACACAATGACAGAAGTGACCATCCGAATGCAGACCCACATATTTGCACCAATGGGCACACACATGCAGATACCCTGTGGAGACTGCAGATGTGAGGCGAACAGATACCATACCATGGCAGCAATGGGACACACAATCAACAATTAGCAACAAATGAGGGCTCCCGTCCCATCAGCCTGGTCATGGAAGTGCCAACGGAATCATCAGCACAGATCCAACACACTTGTATAGCAATGTTGCACTGACAACACAGATGAGTCCTTCCCCATTGATGCCCAAACCTGCAGGTTCACTGGAGATGGCCACACGGTCAGGGAAGTAGACAGAATAGAACAATGGCAGGCACAACAGATGTGCAGGGGTGGAAGCCACAGATGTGAAGTTGCCAATCTAAGTAGGAAATCTCATTGCCAAATACTGAACACATGACACCCTCAGATGCTGCTATGGATGACATGGATACACCACAGGATAGGACACATAACCCCTGGACCACATGGGTTCCTGCACAGTAACACTTCCTTATCATGAGACCAAATATCACCATCACTGCAGCAAGGGCATTCTTAGCATCATCAACATCATGTACATCAGAAGCAAAAGCACTAGAGAACAGAAAGTTGCTTTATTCAGCATATGTGGCATTAAAAGTAGAAGTCCGGTGAGAACATAAACAAAGGCCAATGGCCAGTCCATCAACAAAGTCACAAGTGGGTGACAGTGGCAGATGCCACCCTACACATGCCTGCACAAAACCAGGGACAATCCACTAGGAGGGGCAACCGGGGGGTAGGCCAGGCACACGCAGGGACAGGATCAGGGCTCACCAGGAGGAAGCCGGGAAGGGGTGGCGGGTGCTGGAGAGCCACTGACAACTGCAGTGGAGGTGTCTGACATGGTGTGTGCCGGCACAACTGGGGGCATGGCTCAGATGTTGTGGGTGCCGGCACGACTGCAGTGGACCCTGCAGATGGAGTGGACAGGTCCGCCACTGCAGTGCCCAAGTCAGACAGGGTGGTAGTGGACTCCACTGCAGTGCCTACCACCAGGGGAGGAGAATGGGGAACAGGCAAGGTGGGCTGGACAGAGGGGAGGACACCCTCACCACATCAGTGGCACAGACAAGCGCAGCGGGGTGTGGTGCCGGGAGAGCAAGTGGCAGGGGAGAAGGCCGGAGCCTCTTGGGGATGGTATATCTGTGGGTGGGGAACCTGGGGGCAGGGTGTGGCGGGGGCACCTGTGGAGTGGGGGCCTGAGGGATGGAGGAAGGTGACCTGGTGCTTGAGCTGCAGGGGCGGCGGCGGGGTCTTGCTCTTACCGCTCCGGGGGGACTTGCGGGTGGGGGCCTCAGTCTGTCTGCGCCTGGGGAGGGTGTCCGGGGGCGAGGGCACTCTGCTCCGTGTGGGGGGCTTCCTCTTCCCCCTGGATGCTGGGGCAGCTGGATCGGAGGGGAAGAGGCCGAGGTCACTGAGGAAGAGCCGCTGGGTCTTTGGGGTTGCAGGTGAGGCAAGGGAGGGTGCTTTGGAGGAGAGGCAACTGAGGACTGCACAGTGCCCGTGGATGCGTGTGTGTGTACCAGGGCCCCATCCCCTGTGAGTCTGGTTTCAGTCCCCTGACTGTGCGTGCGTGTGCGTTTAGTTTGTGGCGTGTGTGTCTGTGTGCTGGATGTGTGTGTGCTGGTGTGTGCCTGTGCCGGTGTGTGTGTGCTTGGGACGGGCAAGGTGCTGGGGAGTGTGGATGGAGCAGAGGCAGGAGGGTGAGGACTGTCTGAGGAGGGACACTGCTGCCGTCAGGGAGGAGTCCATGGACCTGTTGCCCCTCTGTAGGTCAGACATGCCCGATGAGATGCCCTCCATGAACGACACCAGCTGAGTCAACAGTGCGGTGTGCGCATGGAGGACACTCAGCATGGCTGTCTGCCCTACATGGAGCTGGCGAAGGAGGTACACAGACTCCTCACTCAGGGCAGCAGGGGACACAGGGGCAGGGGTGCGGTGCCTGGGCCAAAGGAGACACGCTCCCGAACATGGGAGCCTCCACGGACCTGGGGAATGGGAGCCGATGGGAGGGCGGTGGTGGTGCTGGTGGTGGCGGGGACAGCAACACTAGCTGGGGTGTGGTGGCTGCTGACACCCGCCTCCACAAGGGAGTCATCCTCCGAGTTGCTCTGGTCCTCAGCTGAGGTGGATGGTGCTGAGGACTCCTCGGTGTGGCTCCCCTCGCCCTCCGTGCCACTGGGTCCCTCCGACCACTCCTCGGCTGCTGACCCAGTCTGGCTCTCTGGCTCCTCCTGGTCCGTGGAGCTGTCCCCTTCCGTGGCCGTGGATGTATCTGCAAACAATGGGGAAACAGACAGACATCAGTCACCTGCACCAAACGCACACACCACTGTGAGCCCAGCACATCACAGAGCAAGCCCTGGCATCATTAGTTGTACATTGCTAAAAGTGCCCTAACTGAACAGGAGAAGCCAATTGTCAGTCTGATGCCAAGCATGGCACTCACATCCCACATGGCCTTGCACCCATCTGTCTGGTGTCTGTTGGATTGCAACACCCCAGTGTGGACACATGCACCAAGTACACAGTAGTTGGACAGTGCAGAGGACACGGTGTGGACACATCACAGCTCTTGCCACTGAGTCAGTACAGGTTTCCGGATGAAAGGGATGCCCAGAGTCAAATAGGAAATGCATGTGATGCATACCAGCGACAGACACCATGATGCACCCATGTCCTGATAGCCAGCGCCACTATGGTGTGCATGTAGCACATGTCACTCCCCTGCAGGACCACAAATAAGTTGACACATGCCATGGCAGAGGCATGACTGTTAAGTCATACATCACTGTCTCTGTGATGTATGACTTGGCAGCCAGACAACAACACTATGCACTGTGTCACAATAGTAGGTCATGGGGAATGCAAGTCCTGGAGCTGCACAAGTGCACATGTACATCCCCCACACAACACATCATCTCAACCCTCATCTGTCCAGGTCACACCTATTGGACATATGGGAGACCTGTGACACTACCCTCTGAACCTGAGCCCCTCACAATTTGCTGTGAATGGGGAACAGCTGCCTGGACTATCACATTCGCATACCCCAGTCTGCACGGGCAGCTGATCAAACACCTATGTGACACACAAGTATCATCTCCTATGGTCACATCTCCAGGGGCATGCTGAGCCCCTACCAAGAAACACCACAGCAGTCCTGGCAACTAATCCACAGCACACTGACACAGAGGCAGACACCGGAGGGGTCAAATGACTGTGCACAATGTGTCAACTGATACACGGGGTGGGAGTACAGAGTGCATTGCATGGCCTGGAGTAGGCATGACTGTCCTGCTCCACATGAATGAGGATGTGCCCTGGACAGTAGATAGCTGGCTATGTATGTGTGACACACGTAATCTGCACACTCCTGGGGCCCAAACATTGTTCCCACCCGCTGCATGGGCGTGTGCCACATACCCCAGGCACATGTGGTGGCTCAGCTCAGCAAGTGGACCGCATATCAAAGCAACACGCAGATCACATGTCCAGAACCAGGCGTTGTGTGAACAATGGACCCACCCATGATGCCCACGACAGAGTCAGGGAAACAGATGCTGTCCCCCACCTTTAGTGACGCAAACTGCAAGGACACAGTCCCAAGTGACACAATTCCCTGACTGTAAGGGCCACACCTGGGTATCAGATGAGCAGTGGGCAGTGCACAATAGAGGGACATGGCTCCTGGACAACATGACTGCTGCACTGTGGCAGTTGAACCAGGCCAGAGGAGGGCACAAAGCATGTAATACAGAGTTCACAGTGCAGTCTTTGACTCACCCCTCCTTGCTGCTGTCTGGCCTTCAGCTGCCCATCCAGGTCTGGAAAGACCACCGCCAGGATCTGGAGCATGTGGGGGTCAGGGTCCGTGTTCCGCCCCTCCTGCGAGGAGGCGACAGCTTCAGCTGGACCCGTGCAATCCTCCGGGTCCAGCCCCGAAGGTCCTGCCACCTCTTCTGGCAGTTGCGGATCCGAGCGCTTGTAGACCCCCACGGACCGGACAGCCCGGACGATGTCCTTCCAGAGTTCCTGCTTCCGATGGGCATTAACCTGTCAGGATGACAAAGTGAAAAGGCCATTACCACACATGCAACATATCCGTGCATGACACAGTCGTATATACATGTCTCAATCACAGGGGCACATGATGTACACAGGCAGTGCAAAGCTGACCATGGACAGTTTGCCAGACGTCACTACATGGTATCATTGCATGGGAAGTAAAACCATGTTCAAATGCACTGTCACTGCACCATACCTGTCCAGTGCAAGTCACTACACACTATGGGGGTGACAACTACTCAGTGAGCCTGCTAGCCAGTGGCGTGCAGACTCTCAGCCTTGCTAGTCAGAGAAAATGCACATTCAGAAGGGCAGTGCACAGAACACTCACCTGCTCCCCTGGTGTCCCATACAGCTTGCTGTACTGTGGAAATAGGCTGTCCAGCAGGGCCTGGTTCTCTTCAAGGCTGAAGGCTGGGGCTCTCTCCACAGTACGTGCCATTGCAGGGTCCAGAGGGGCAGAGACAGCAGCAGTGCAGTGGCAGATGTCGTCTTGGAGCATGTAGTGCAGGCAAGTGGGCTCTCAGGGGAACAGCCAGCAATATATATGTGCTGGAGAGGCAGATACTGACCCTTGTGTCCAAAGTGATAGGTCCAAGTCGTTTGCATCTTCTGAATCTGGCCAATCCATGGAATAGCAGCACCAAAACACGCCCACAGCATCCTTCAAATCTTCAACTTCATGACATACATGATTTTGCAACATTGTTGTGGGTGACCAACTGATTTTCCAGCAACCGACTCGTTCGAAATTCGAACAGCATCCGTTGCCAGGCAAGCCCATTGTCAATGGGTGCGCACCGATCGGTCCATTGCGGTACAACGCGCACAGGGTACAACGCATACCCGCACACATTGAAGGCAATGGGCCGGCCGGAGGCACCGATCGGTCCATTGCAGTTCAACGCGCACAGGGGTACAACGCGTACCCGCACACATTGAAAGCAATGGGCCGGCCGGAGGCACCGATCGGTCCATTGCAGTTCAACGCGCACAGGGGTACAACGCGTGCCCGCGCACATTGAAGGCAATGGGCGGCCGGAGGCACCGATCGGTCCATTGCAGTTCAACGCGCACAGGGATAAAACGCGTACCCGCACACATTGAAAGCAATGGGCCGGCCGGAGGCACCGATCGGTCCATTGCTGTTCAACGCGCACAGGGGTACAACGCGCACCCGCACACATTGAAAGCAATGGGCCGGCCGGAGGCACCGATCGGTCCATTGCTGTTCAACGCGCACAGGGGTACAACGCGTACCCGCACACATTGAAAGCAATGGGCCGGCCGGAGGCACCGATCGGTCCATTGCAGTTCAACGCGCACAGGGGTACAACGCGTACCCGCACACATTGAAGGCAATGGGCCGGCCGGAGGCACCGATCGGTCCATTGCAGTTCAACGCGCACAGGGGTACAACGCGTGCCCGCACACATTGAAAGCAATGGGCCGGCCGGAGGCACCGATCGGTCCATTGCTGTTCAACGCGCACAGGGGTACAACGCGTACCCGCACACATTGAAAGCAATGGGCCGGCCGGAGGCACCGATCGGTCCATTGCAGTTCAACGAGCACAGGGGTACAACGCGTACCCGCACACATTGAAGGCAATGGGCCGGCCGGAGGCACCGATCGGTCCATTGCAGTTCAACGCGCACAGGGTACAACGCGTACCCGCACATTGAAAGCAATGGGCCGGCCGGAGGCACCGATCGGTCCATTGCTGTTCAACGCATCACTGTACATGTGACTGGCATATGTCAGCATGCCTGTCTCAGATGGACATATGCAAGCCACAGATAGCTCCCAGGGAGTGAGGGGCACACCTACATCACGACAGCCTGTCCAAACCTTATCATAAGGCATGTAAGGCTGCATTTCCTATTGTGTGTATGTTGGTGTACATGTTGTCCTGTGGGTGTCACCTGTGGGCAGCCACCCCCAGGCTGTGCACGTGTTCATGGGGACAGGATCCTGGGTGTTACGTGTACGTGACCACTGTGATGTGCAACTGTTCATATCTGTGCATGTGCCATGGTCACATTTCACAGTGGTGTATGTGTATGTAATGTCACATACCCCGTGAGTCCCATGTGGGACGGTATGTTTGAGCCAGGGTGTCCCAGTGGCACAATAGTGATGGTCCTCCACAGTCTTTGTGCATGTAGTGTTTACAATGTCTCTGATTTCATGTGCACAATGGGAGACAGTCTCCACATCCACGTTGTGTGTGCATGGACTCTGATGTTGTGCGTGTGTGTCACAGACGTCCATGTCTGTCCTGCCGTGGCAAATGGGGCCACTACCTGTGGGGGTCAAGGTTGTTTGGCTGTGGTGTATACATGATACTCCATGTAATGCCAGTGTCCATGTGGCATTACAGGGTCCCTGGGAATGTACCTGTCATTGAGCTGTGGTGCCTGGGGCACATCTGTCCTCACATGTCACTGTGGGGGTTATTGTGACACGGCAGCAGGAGATGGGAACTGTGACACGGCCTCATGATATCCAATGGGCCAACCTGGGACAAATTGATGCCACCTGTAGGACCGTGTTGACAGATGTTGGCCATGTATGTACCATACATGTCCTTCCGGTACTGCACACTTCATGTAGTTGTGCCTCATAATGATGTATGTTGGGATCTTGAGTGTGTTCAATGCCGCATATGTGGGGTGACTGACAATCTTGCTTACTTCTCCTCTGCACCCCAGGGCTCCTGCTGTCCATCGGCCATTCCCAGACCTGGCAACGATGGTGGAACGGGACAGCATCCGACGGTACCGCTTCACCAGGCAGCTGATTGAGGATTTGGCAGTGCAGTTGTCCCCACATTTGCAGCCTGGCCGGCCGTATCCTACAGCGCTGACCCCCAAGGTGAAGGTGATGGCAGCCCTACACTTCTTTGCCACTGGTACCTTCCAACATACTGTGGCGACTGCTGGTGGGATGTCACAGACCATGTTCAGCCGTGTGCTCCGCGATGTTTTGGCGGCAATGTTGCTCTTCCTGAACCGGTACATCTATTTCCCTAGACTGCGACGACTCACTGACGTGAAGAGTGACTTTTATGCCCTGGGGAGGATGCCGCATGTCATTGGCTCCATTGATGGGACACATGTGGCTTTGGTACCACCACAGGCCCAGGAGCAGGCCTATAGGAACCGCAAGCACTACCACTCGGTCAATGCACTGGTGGTGTGTCTTGCAGACATGACCATCACACACGTGTGTGCCCGTTTCCCTGGTTCAGCACACGATGCCTTTGTGATGAGGAGTAGTCGCATCCCCAGGATGATGGCACAGATGCAGAACCAGCGTGCCTGGCTTGTCGGTGTGTACTGACTTTGTGCCATTGTGTGTGATCTGATCTGTAGTATTCCGCCCACTTTTCCAAGTCAGCTAATGTGCACTTGTCTGTCCATAGGTGACTCGGGATACCCCAACATGCCGTGGTTGCTGACACCCCTCAGGAACCCTGTGACACCTGCCCAGATGCGCTACAATGAGGCACATGGTCGGACCAGGAGAGTGATTGAGCGGACCTTTGGTCTCCTGAAGAGCCGCTTCCGCTGCCTGGACAAGACCGGAGGGTCCCTCCCATATGCCCCTGCGAAAGTGTGCAAGATTATCATCGTCTGCTGCATGCTCCACAACCTGGCAGTGCGGAAGGAGTTGCCTCTCATCCAGGATGACAATGACCAACATCCGCCACCTGTGGAGGATCCTGGCCTGGACCACGATGCCAGTGACGATGATGATGATGATGATGATGATGGTGATGGTGATGTCCGCACACAGCTCATCACCAACTTCTTTAGCTGAATGTGAGTATCCTGAGGTGTCATGTCAATGATGTGAGTTGGCATGATGTGTGGGTGGTGCTCTGGTGCTGTTGGAGTGTGTCCATGGGCTACTTGACTGGATGTGTGTTGCGATGTGTGGTGACAGGTGGGCTGTACTCCCCAACAGTGTTGACATGCTAACTTGGTTCTGGGTGGGTATCTTGTAACATGTATTGTGCATGAGTTTTGCTGTTCTGTCCTGTACTCCATTGCTTTTGACTGTGTGTCATTTCTGTCCTTCACAGGGTACTTTCAGATTCGTTTGGTCAACTGTGTCCACCGACGACGTGATTGCACATCCAGGCTGGTAGCTGTTGTGTCCCTACAGGTGATGTGCGCCACACCCATGGACTTCCTTCCGTCTACAGTTGTTGACTGTGTGCCCGCTACCAGGTGGGGTTACCTTGCATCTGTAGTAGTTACGGCATGTTGCAACTGTGTAATAAACCTGTGCTTCACTTTGTGATGTGCGTTGTCTGTGGTCACACATTTGACTGCCATTTGGCTACTTGACTACAACTGGGAATGGGTGTGGTGTCTGTGCATTGCACCGTCTTCCCTGGCAACATCAGTGTAGGCAATGAGTCAGATGGCCTAGGTGTGTATGTGTCGTGTAGCCCTGGTGGTGTGTCTCCCTCATGTGTGTCACGTTGCCTGTACTCACATGCCTGTGTTGTCCTTCCTGTTGCAGTTCGAATACACAGTGTAATATTGCAGTTCATCATCCCCATAACAGCACCCACGTTGGAATCACGACAGAGGCAAGTATGGTGTATTAGTGTGTTTATTGTGATACATTTGTGTTAATAGTGCATAGGATGGGTTGTGCTGTACATGAATCTTGCAATCCCAAGTTCCTAGGTGAATTGAAAGTCCGGGTAGACAGGATCCCCAGTATCGGGGCCACAGTTGTCTGACACATTGGTCCAACTTGTACTCCCCATGCAATGTGTGGGAGTAGTGTTGCCGTCAACAGGGTGAACAGTCTGTGCACAAAGGCGAACATCCAGAACAGGTTCAGGCTTCCTGGGAGTTGCGCTTGGCCATCGGCCTCTCCACTTTTCCCTCCTCGGACGACCCCTCTTCTTGGGGGGGCCCTCAAGTGCAGGCTGCTGCGGTGCAGGGGACTCTCCGCCAGAGTCCTCCTCCCTCCCTGTGGCAGTTGCAGTTTGTTCGGCACCAGATGTTGTTGGCACACAGGGAGGTGTGGACTGGTTGCTGTTCATCTGGCGGAGGCATTGTAAAATGTCCCTGTGCACCGCCGTCATCTCATGCAGTGCATCCCACTTGGACTCCACGCGGGACATGTGTGAGTCCACACGGGACATGTGTGACTCCACGTGGGACATGTGGGAGTCAAGCGGGCATGATGGGCAGCCTGCTGCTGTTTAATGTCTCTGAGGAGCCCCACTACCTGGCTGAGCTCTCCGGTGCTGGACTGGTACGCATCAGCTATGCGTACCAGTTGTGGGTCGTCATGCACACCAGCAACGTCTGCAAGCAGCGACCTCTGTCTCCCACCCCTCCCACCACCCCTGCTGACATGTGCAGTGTGTGCAGTGGCACGCACAGATAACCCTGGTCCACCTTGGGGGTTGGTGGTGGTGGTGGTGTCCATGGCCCCAGGTTGGTCCAGGGTCACTGTGCTGGTGTTGCTCCTTATTCTGTCCATGTCGGCAGGGATGGTATTCTTCTCGTCCAGCAAGCACATCTCCTTCAGCCACGCCACCGGACTCCACTGGACCGACCACAGCTGCGTCCACTTCAGCTTCAGAAAGACTGCGACCCACCACCACCCGCAACAGGCTCCCCGCCGGAGCTGGAGCAAGATCACCGCCGAGCAGCTCACCGCCTCCCTCAGCCAGAACACACCCACCAACACAACGGACCCAAGCGAAGCAGCCAGCAACCTCGCCAAGTGGCTGACCGCCTGCGCCGACGACCTCGCACCACTAAAAAACCCTCCCAGCAGACCCGGAAGCAAGAAAACCCCTTGGTTCACCAACGAACTCAAGGAATCCAAGAAGAACTGCCGCACTCTCGAGAAAACCTGGCGACTCGACCAGACCACAGACAACAGGACCGCCCTCAAGCACGCCACCCGCAAACACCACCAGCTGATCCGTGCCACCAAGAAGTCGGCACTCAAAGAACGACTGGACAACAACGCCCATGACAGCAAGGAACTTTTCAGCATCGTCAAAGAGTTCTCCAACCCCAGCGCCGGAAACAACGACATCACCCCCTCGCAAGACCTCTGCAACTCACTCTCCGCGTTCTTCCACCGCAAGATCACCGACATACATAACAGCTTCGACGCACAAACCACGCACCCTACCGCCGAACCAACGCCCGCCACCACCACCCTCTGCAACTGGACCCCGATCAGCACCGAAGACACCATCCGCACGATGAACTCCATCCACTCCGGATCACCAACCGACCCCTGCCCACACCACGTCTTCAACAAAGCCGACGCCACCATCGCACCCCATCTCCGGGACATCATCAACTCCTCCTTCCACACCGCCACCTTCCCGGAGAGCTGGAAGCACGCCGAGCTTACCGCCCTCCTGAAGAAACCAACGGCGGACCCCACCGACCTCAAGAACTACCGTCCCATCTCGCTCCTTCCGTTTCCGGCCAAAGTCATCGAGAAGACCGTCAACAGACAGCTTGCCGCCTTCCTCGAGACGAATGGATCCCTCGACCCCTCGCAGTCCGGGTTTCGGGCCAACCACAGCACCGAGACCGCCCTTATCGCAGCCACCGACGACTTCAGAACCCTAACCGACAACGGGGAAACAGCTGCCCTCATCCTCTTGGACCTCTCCGCGGCGTTCGACACCGTCTGCCACCGCACCCTAGTGAAGCGCCTCAGCAACATCGGAATCCGAGAGAAAGCACTGGAATGGATCATCTCGTTCCTCGCCGGAAGAACCCAGAGAGTCCGCCTCCCCCGTTCAGATCCGAAGCCACCGAAGTCATCTGCGGCGTTCCACAAGGATCTTCACTCAGCCCAACCCTCTTCAACGTCTACATGAGCCCCCTCGCAGCCATCGCACGCCAACACAACCTCAACATCATCTCCTACGCCGACGACACCCAGCTGATCCTCTCCCTCACCAACGACCCCACCACCGCCAGAGCCAACCTACACGACGGGATGAGAGACGTCGCCGACTGGATGAGGAACAGCCGCCTCAAACTGAACTCAGACAAGACGGAAGTCCTCATCCTGGGCTCATCACCCTCCGCCTGGGACGACTCCTGGTGGCCCCGGCCCCTGGGCACCGCGCCCAAGCCAACGGACCACGCACGCAACCTGGGCTTCATCCTGGACTCCTCCCTGTCGATGACCAGACAAGTCAACGCCGTCTCATCTTCATGCTTCAACACCCTGCGCATGCTCCGCAAGATCTTCAGATGGATCCCCACTGAAACCAGGAAGACCGTCACCCAGGCACTCGTCACCAGCCGACTGGACTATGGGAACACCCTCTACGCCGGAACCACAGCCAAACTTCAAAAAGACTCCAGCGCATCCAGAACGCCTCCGCACGACTCATCCTGGACATCCCCGACACAGCCACATCACCGGACACCTGAAAGACCTGCACTGGCTCCCCGTCAGCAAGAGAATCACGTTCAGACTCCTCACCCACGCACACAAGGCCCTCCACGACCTGGGCCCAAAGTACCTCAACGACCGCATGACCTTCTACACGCCCACACGCCAGCTACGATCAACCAGCCACGCCCTCGCCACCGTACCACGCATCCGCAGAACCACCGCCGGAGGAAGATCCTTCTCCTACCTGGCAGCCAAGACCTGGAACTCCCTCCCCACTCACCTTCGGCGAACCCAGGACCATCTCTCCTTCAGGAAGCAGCTCAAGACCTGGCTGTTCGAGCAGTAACTACCCCCTCCCCCAGCGCCTTGAGACCCTCCCGGGTGAGTAGCGCGCTCTATAAATGCCGTGATTGATTGAACAGGGTGAACAGTCTGTGCACAAAGGCGAACATCCAGAACAGGTTCAGGCTTCCTGGGAGTTGCGCTTGGCCATCGGCCTCTCACTTTTCCCTCCTTGGACGACCCCTCTTCTTGGGGGGGGGGGGCCCTCAAGTGCAGGCTGCTGCGGTGCAGGGGACTCTCCGCCAGAGTCCTCCTCCCTCCCTGTGGCAGTTGCAGTTTGTTCGGCACCAGATGTTGTTGGCACACAGGGAGGTGTGGACTGGTTGCTGTTCATCTGGCGGAGGCATTGTAAATGTCCCTGTGCACCGCCGTCATCTCATGCAGTGCATCCCACTTGGACTCCACGCGGGACATGTGTGAGTCCACACGGGACATGTGTGACTCCACGTGGGACATGTGGGAGTCCAAGCGGGCATGATGGGCAGCCTGCTGCTGTTTAATGTCTCTGAGGAGCCCCACTACCTGGCTGAGCTCTCCGGTGCTGGACTGGTACGCATCAGCTATGCGTACCAGTTGTGGGTCGTCATGCACACCAGCAACGTCTGCAAGCAGCGACCTGTGTCTCCCACCCCTCCCACCACCCCTGCTGACATGTGAAGTGTGTGCAGTGGCACGCACAGATAACCCTGGTCCACCTTGGGGGTTGGTGGTGGTGGTGGTGTCCATGGCCCCAGGTTGGTCCAGGGTCACTGTGCTGGTGTTGCTCCTTATTCTGTCCATGTCGGCAGGGATGGTATTCGTGGTGACAGTCGTTGTAGGGGTGGGTGCAGGGGTGCAGCTGGTGGTCCTGCTGGTGCTGCAGCTGGTGGTCCTGCTGGTGCTGCATGTTGACTTGCACCGGATGTGCCAGGTTGTTCTTCATCGTCCGAGGAGGACAGAGGCTGTACTGACGCCAGTGAGCTCGGCATCCTCTTGAGCCTGGGACTGGGACTCCTCAGCGTCTGCTGCTGTGTCCCCATCATCACCTGTTTTTGGGAGACACAAACAATGTATGTCATGTTTCTGCAGGCATCAATGGTTGGCACACATGACAGTTGTGACTGTGCCTCTGGGTGCGGGCCTGTACATTGCATTGTCCTAAGTCGTCACAGTCAGGGGTTGATATTGGTGTGGCACATTGTCCTGCATTATTTGGGCATTTCTATGTATTTTCTAGGGTGTGAACATGGTCTGCATTGCTTGTGTTTGGTTGACAGCCGGACCTCCTTCCCACCCACCCAGCCAGTCAGTTATCCCACCATGGAACGTGCTTGCGTTGCAGGGAGTGTAAGTTGTCTCTCAGGATGTCAGTCAGTGGTGTCCTGCTGTTTGTTGGTGCACAGTTGGCAGCAGGGCCTTGTGCTCCCCACAGCAGTAGCCAGTGTCAGCCATCTTGTGAGTCCTTCTCCACTCCCTGTGATGTGAGCATGGTTCAGGGTGGTGTTGATGGGACAGTTGTGGGGGTGAGCTATGTCTGTGACTACGACTCCCATCATGCCATTGCCTCCACCCCACTTGCCAGCATTCCCATACTTACTTGCTTTTGTGTGGAGTTCAGTGTGTGTGGGTGTGAGGGCAATGGCAAGATGGCTGACAGTGGTGTCCTGCTGTTGGTTGGTGTGCAGTACCCAGCATGCCCTTGTGCTCCCCACGACACAGCAACAGTGTCAGACATCTTTGATGGGCCTTTCCACTCTCTGTGGGATGTGCATGCGTGAGTGTGAGCTTGCTGGGCCATGTGGTGGGGGATGTAGGGCTGTGACTACGACTCCCATCATGCTATTGCCTCCTCCCCCTTCCCAGCATGCCCATGCTTCCTTCCTTTTGACTCTGCTTCCCTGTGGGTTGGGCTGGCTGTGCTGACAGGATGGCTGGGAGTGTTGTCCTGGCAGTTGTTTGGCTAAGAGTCCCAAGAGTGTCCCTGTGCTTCACACAACATAACCCAGGGTGGTGGTTCTTTGTGGGATCTTGTGTTAGGATGGAGGGCATTGCATTCTACCAGGTGGGTACTGTGGAGTTTGTGTTGGGGGGTGTGTGAGGGGAGGTGCTTGTGACTATGGTCAGTGCTGCAAGTCCCCCTTCCCACCCAGCCAGCCAGATATCCCACCATGGAACGTGCTTGCATTGCAGGGAGTGTAAGTTGTCTCTCAGGATGTCAGTCAGTGGTGTCCTGCTGTTTGTTGGTGCACAGTTGCCAGCAGGGCCTTGTGCTCCCCACAGCAGTAGCCAGTGTCAGCCATCTTGTGAGTCCTTCTCCACTCCCTGTGATGTGAGCATGGTTCAGGGTGGTGTTGATGGGCCAGTTGTGAGGCTGAGCAATGTCTGTGACTACGACTCCCATCATGCTATTGCCTCCACCCCCCTTCCCAGCATACCCATGCTTCCTTCCTTTTGACTCTGCTTCCCTGTGGGGTGGGCTGGCTGTGCTGACAGGATGGCTGGGAGTGTTGTCCTGGCAGTCCCAAGAGTGTCCCTGTGCTTCACACAACATAACCCAGGGTGGTGGTTCTTTGTGGGATCTTGTGTTAGGATGGAGGGCATTGCATTCTACCAGGTGGGTACTGTGGAGTTTGTGTTGGGGGGTGTGTGAGGGGAGGTGCTTGTGACTATGGTCAGTGCTGCAAGTCCCCCTTCCCACCCAGCCAGCCAGATATCCCACCATGGAACGTGCTTGCATTGCAGGGAGTGTAAGTTGTCTCTCAGGATGTCAGTCAGTGGTGTCCTGCTGTTTGTTGGTGCACAGTTGCCAGCAGGGCCTTGTGCTCCCCACAGCAGTAGCCAGTGTCAGCCATCTTGTGAGTCCTTCTCCACTCCCTGTGATGTGAGCATGGTTCAGGGTGGTGTTGATGGGCCAGTTGTGAGGCTGAGCAATGTCTGTGACTACGACTCCCATCATGCTATTGCCTCCACCCCCCTTCCCAGCATGCCCATGCTTCCTTCCTTTTGACTCTGCTTCCCTGTGGGGTGGGCTGGCTGTGCTGACAGGATGGCTGGGAGTGTTGTCCTGGCAGTTGTTTGGCTAAGAGTCCCAAGAGTGTCCCTGTGCTTCACACAACATAACCCAGGGTGGTGGTTCTTTGTGGGATCTTGTGTTAGGATGGAGGGCAATGCATTCTACCAGGTGGGTACTGTGGAGTTTGTGTTGGGGGGGGTGTGAGGGGAGGTGCTTGTGACTATGGTCAGTGCTGCAAGTCCCCCTTCCCACCCAGCCAGCCAGATATCCCACCATGGAACGTGCTTGCATTGCAGGGAGTGGAAGTTGTCTCTCAGGATGTCAGTCAGTGGTGTCCTGCTGTTTGTTGGTGCACAGTTGGCAGCAGGGCCTTGTGCTCCCCACAGCAGTAGCCAGTGTCAGCCATCTTGTGAGTCCTTCTCCACTCCCTGTGATGTGCGCATGGTTCATGGTGGTGTTGATGGGACAGTTGTGGGGGGCAATATGTGTGACTGCGACTCCCATGATGCTATTGGCTACACTGACTTGGCCAGCATACACAGAATTCCTTCCTTTGAGTGGTCTTCACTGTGTGTTGGTGTTGTTGTGGTGGCTACATGTGTGGATGTGTTTGTTAGTTCTATTTGTGCCACTGCCTAGCTGTAGTTGTGGTTGTGTTTGTACATGTGTTGGCACAGTTGGATGTGACTTTTTGATGGCATGTGTTGTGTTTATCTGACTGACATACACATTTTGGGATGATTCTGTTCTGGTTGCTGTGTAATTGCTATGAGTGCATGGTTTGACTCTCCCTTGACAGTGATGTGTGTGTTTTGTGGCAGTATATTGTGTACATTTGTTGTGTACTCACCAGGCTCTGGGATGTCCTCTAGTCCATATACGCTCACTGGCGGAAGGATGGCCCGCACCTTCTCCTCCCAGGGCCTGAGGTATATTGGCTTGGCAGGAGGGCCACTGCCGGTGTATTGGCTGTTGATGTAGTCTTTCTTCAGCATGTCCCGTACCCTCCTGCGCACGTCATACCACCTGTTCTGGATGTCCGTCTTTGTGCGCCGACATGGTGATTGTGCGTTCACCCTGTTGATGATCCTCTCCCACATCTTGGTTTTCTGCGACTTGGGGGTCTGTTGGACCAGTGTGCCAAACAGCTGTGGCTCCACCCTGAGGATCTCGTCTACCATGACTTCCAATTCACTATCTAGGAACTTGGGATTCTTCTTGGGGGGCATGGTGATGGGTGGTGATGGTGGGTGATGTGTGTGTTGGTGTGCAGGTGAGGGTGTGTGAGTGTGTGTTTTGCTGGGTGTATGTGAGGTAGGTATTTGTTGGTGTGCTGATGGTGTGTGGCTTGTGTGAGGGATGAGCTGTGGGTGTGTGGTTGCTTTCTCTTGGGTGCTGGCAGTGGAATGGCATTTGCAAAGGCTCATGGTAGTGATTTGTGTCCTTTATATAGGTGGAGTTGTGGGTGTGTCTTTGTTCTCTGTCCCCACCCCCCCAGTATTTATTGGCTTGGTAATTGCTTGTTTGGCCTTTTTTGGGTGATTTTTCCTTTGTGCTGTTTGTGTATGTTGGAAACGTTCTTGTGACCGAGTCGGAACCTTCATTGGTCTCGTACGGTGTTCTCCGTTTCGTTCACGCTGTGTTTGTGCAGTTTTCTATGCTGCGTACGCGTCGGTCACGGTGTATTGTGTTGCTTCGGCTCGGTTTTGTATGCGTGTCGGTCATACGGCTTGTCCTCCGTCCGACTCGCTCGTGGTTTTCGCGCCTTGCATCGTACTTTGCGGTTTGGAGTTAGCGTGTACGTTTCGGTCGGATTTGTTCCGGGTGCGTGTCGGTCGGTTGGATTCGCGTGTTTTTCCAGCCGGATTGCTGTTTTCCGTGCGGCTCGGTCGGTCGACTTGGTTTCGGTACGTGTCGGTCGGATTTTTCGCGCCTTGCATCGTACTTGGCGTGTCGGGCGCCACGGGTACGTGTCGGTCTGTATTTTTTCCGGATCCGAGTCGGTCGGTGCTTTTTCCGGCCCGAATCGGAATCGACCCCTTAATATCTAATAGTCTTGATCAATAAAGTACAATGTGGCAAAATGAACTATTATGTTAGTTCTACGCGCGTTTCGGCACAAACCAGTGCCTTCGTCAGGAAAAGGGGCCACAAGGGATCAAGGTGATTTCTGCAGAAAAAACATATATGTCAGATACTGGGTTCTCATATTACGATAACCTCTGTGCCGCCAGAATGGCGTGCATAATTTATTATTGCATTAGTGTAGGATACAAAGGCAGTAGTTTGAGTCAGAGTTCCAAGATTATTTTCCAAGGTAGGATACAAAAGCAGTAGAATGAGTCAGAGTTCCAAGATTATTTTCCAAAGTGGCAGAATCCAATAGACATAACATAGTCATAGAGTTTCCAAATAAAATGTGAGTTAAAAAGATAAAAGATAAAAGAAAAACAGGAATTGATCACCACGTGAGGTAGAGAAATTTAATTAAATAATATCACCCAGTGATAAACGATAAGGAATACTTTTATCAAAAGGTAACTGAAAATATAACCTTAATTCACTCCTTATAGGATGGTAAAAGAGTGACGAAGACTGCTACAAGTGTTGGAACATGTCCAAAATCTAGCAAAGAGAATACATGTAGTCAACTATGGGAATAAAACGTGACTTATATGAATGTGTAGTTAAATGAACCTATGGATGGACCTCAAAGGTGTTGGTATATATACCTTTAAGCAATGGATGTCCAATTTGAAAATGGGTTTAACCTAACATCACAACCCAAGGGTTTAAAAGACTGACGTCCACCGCAATTTGGATCGTCTAATTGATTTTACTGGAAATGGGTAAAAAAGACAAAGAAAGCAATTTTAGGAAGATGACTGCAAATTACACAACCTATTAAAATGCTGTTAAATTACCTATGTTTATATATATTTTAATCCTGATACTTAACATTCTATTTCTGACAATAAATCTAGTCTATAGCTACCTAATGAAAAATGCATAATAATGTAGTGCAATACTTACATTCCGATAGTTAACAACTAGATAAAAATTATATCTGAAAGAAAATAAAGAAAATTGCGAATAAATAGTTGAAGGAATATCCCGAAATAACTTGATGAAGATTACCATGTATCTATTGTTAATTTTACTTCTATTTAATGAGAAGTTTAATACGGTCCTGATTTAATTCGCTAAAAGCGACCTGCATCGGCCAAAGAATCGAGCTCTCTGCAGCAGACCAACAAACAGGACCGAGTAATGCTCAGTCTATATCTAATGAGCATATAGCTGTTAATTATAATGCGCAATACATCGTAAGTGAAGTTTGAACTAATAAACGTGCTAGTTCTTACTGGCACTAGATATGTCCTATAATTGCTCTCTACCTACTAAGACCAAGATTATATGTAAAAATGTAACGGCCAACACGAGCTCTAAAAAAAGTCATTTACCCTCTAAATTAATGTTGACACTGCCCAAAAAATATCGAAATGTCGGGTTATGCTACTCACTTTTTGGACGTTTTAAAGATGCCGGATAAGGGTTGCCTCCACACGCTACGATATCTACGCGGGAACTCACCGGAACCCCGTGGACTTCACTATAAGTACGCTAAGGCCACATCACATGATAGTGAGGTGTATTAGGACCATATCACATGGTAGGGAATGGCAAATGACAACCACTTGAAGCATAGTAGGACCTCATCACATGATAGTGAGATATACTTCGAACCAGGTCACATGGTAGATAATGGCCAATCCGAAAGGACTCAAACGAAAACTTTATTAAGCATTTAAACGGAGAGTCAATCTAGTCATATTATCGAATGCAAACAGATGTTTGAGTATGCTATCGGGATGCCAATGACCCATTATTCTTGTCCATCCAGTAAATGAGAAAAACTACAAATGCTTAAGGGGAGCAAAGGATACTAAAAGAGTAAAATAAAAAAAAAGGGAAAAACAATCTCTATGATGAGAATAAAGCAAAGTCAGACAGTAATGCTTGAACCAGGTCACAATATGAATAATGGCTAATCAAAAAGGTTAAGCAAAACTTAAATGACCTTTCAATGAAAGTCAATGTGATCTATTTTATCAAGTAACAGACAAGTATTCATGGTTACTGTGTACCTACCAATGGCAATATATTATTACTCATCAAATAAGTGTATTTCGAGCACTTGAAAGGAAAGAAAGAATTCTAAAAAGATATAATATAAAAAAGAGAGAGAACAATCTCTATAATAAAAATAAAACAAGGTCAGCCAGTATTATATCGAATTGCATGTTCCCATGGAATTTCTTGATTTAAGCCTCGTGCGACTGTATCTAAAGAAAAATCCAGAATACTTCTCTACGTTTCCTTATTTCTTCTGAATCAATGCCCATTTTTTCATTTATTTTTTCTAAAATCAGCCATTTGATTTGTTCAGGACTATGTCCGGCTTCAAGATAATGTTTAACTAAAGGGGCATTGATCTTTTCGTGCGAACGGCTGAACGATGTTCAGTCAACCGAGTCGCTAAAGATCTAGATGTTTCCCCACATATCCCTTGTTGCAGGGACATAGTAATAAATAGACAATATTTTTGGTCTTACAATTGGTAAAGGATTTTAGGGTGATGTTATATGAATTATGGGTAAACTTCTTAGTAATAATCGCGGTATCACAGGCTTTACATTGTGTACATTTATTGTTACCTGATAATGGATTAGAGTCATCCAAAGTCAATTGAATAGGTACTTTTTTTTATCATACGTGAGTGCACAATTTGATCTTTAAGATTTCTGTTTCGCCTGTGGGCAAACATAGGTCACGGCAATATAGCATCCACTTCCGAATTGGCATTCAAAATGTGCCAATGAGCACATATTGCTTGCCTTACTTTTTCATTTGCTGTAGAGTGTCGTGTGACACACACTAGCGAAGGTACTTGTTTAGGTGGATGATTACCTAATATATAATCTCTATCATAGAAACGGGCACGTTTGTATGCTTCTCGTATTAATCTTTTTGGATAACCACGTGTTATAAATTTGGCCTTCATCATCTCTGATCAGATATCATAATCTGCAATGTTAGTACAATTTCTCCGCAACCGGAGAAACTGACCAAATGGAATACTCTCTTTTTGTTTAGCTGGATGGTAACTCGTAAAATGTAATAACGTATTTTTTGCAGTAGGTTTTACATATAGATCTACTTCAAGGGCAAAGTTATGCTCTTTTATTTCAATATCCAAAAAATCAATATAGCTATTACTGGTATGAGCAGTGAATTTTAGGTTGCAATCACACATGTTAATCCATAATAAGAATTCAGAAAGTTGGCTTGTGTCAGATGTCCAAATAAAAAATATATCGTCTATAAAACGTGCCCAATGTTTAATAGACTCATAAAAAGGCGCTATTTCATTATATATGTGTATGCTCTCAAATTGGGCTACATATATATTTGCTATAGTGGGGGCGCAAGACGCCCCCATGCTTACTCCCTTTATTTGACGATATAAATCGCCATTAAAATCAAAAGTGTTTTCTTCTAAGACTATAGCAAGAATGGTATTGATAAATTCTGAATTACAATCTATGTGAAATTGGTCTATAAACCAGCTCACAGCTGTGAGTGCCCCTTCCTGCGGTATATTACTATACAATGACTCAACGTCTAAAGTAACCAATGTCTCTCTTAATCCATGAAACGGTATTCCTTCCACTAATTGTATCATGGATTTAGTATCTTTGATATATGATGTTATTTTAGATATATGAGGGCATAAGATACGATCTATGTATTTTGAAATGGGCTCGGTGACTGAGCCTATAGTGGTCACAATAGGACGATAAGGGGGATCAAGGCTATTTTTATGAATCTTTGGTACTCCATAAATGGCTGCCATTTTGGGATGTTTGATATTTAAAAAATCAAATTCTTTTTGACAGATGGTTCCAAATTCCAATGCTCTTTTGGTTATATTAAAGATTTTTCTTTGGACTCTAGATGTAGGATCTATTTTCACAGGTTGATAAAAATTAGTATCTCTAATCTAATCTCTAGACTCTAATCCATTATCAGGTAACAATAAATGTACACAATGTAAAGCCTGTGATACCGCGATTATTACTAAGAAGTTTACCCATAATTCATATAACATCACCCTAAAATCCTTTACCAATTGTAAGACCAAAAATATTGTCTATTTATTACTATGTCCCTGCAACAAGGGATATGTGGGGGAAACATCTAGATCTTTAGCGACTCGGTTGACTGAACATCGTTCAGCCGTTCGCACGAAAAAGATCAATGCCCCTTTAGTTAAACATTATCTTGAAGCCGGACATAGTCCTGAACAAATCAATTGGCTGATTTTAGAAAAAATAAATGAAAAAATGGGCATTGATTCAGAAGAAATAAGGAAACGTAGAGAAGTATTCTGGATTTTTTCTTTAGATACAGTCGCACGAGGCTTAAATCAAGAAATTCCATGGGAACATGCAATTCGATATAATACTGGCTGACCTTGTTTTATTTTTATTATAGAGATTGTTCTCTCTCTTTTTTTATATTATATCTTTTTAGAATTCTTTCTTTCCTTTCAAGTGCTCGGAATACACTTATTTGATGAGTAATAATATATTGCCATTGGTAGGCACACAGTAACCATGAATACTTGTCTGTTACTTGATAAAATAGATAACATTGACTTTCATTGAAAGGTCATTTAAGTTTTTGCTTAACCTTTTTTGATTAGCCATTATTCATATTGTGACCTGGTTCAAGCATTACTGTCTGACCTTGCTTTATTCTCATCATAGAGATTGTTTTTCCCTTTTTTTTTTATTTTACTCTTTTAGTATCCTTTGCTCCCTTAAGCATTTGTAGTTTTTCTCATTTACTGGATGGACAAGAATAATGGGTCATTGGCATCCCGATAGCATACTCAAACATCTGTTTGCATTCGATAATATGACTAGATTGACTCTCCGTTTAAATGCTTAATAAAGTTTTCGTTTGAGTCCTTTCGGATTGGCCATTATCTACCATGTGACCTGGTTCGAAGTATATCTCACTATCATGTGATGAGGTCCTACTATGCTTCAAGTGGTTGTCATTGGCCATTCCCTACCATGTGATATGGTCCTAATACACCTCACTATCATGTGATGTGGCCTTAGCGTACTTATAGTGAAGTCCACGGGGTTCCGGTGAGTTCCCGCATAGATATCGTAGCGTGTGGAGGCAACCCTTATCCGGCATCTTTAAAACGTCCAAAAAGTGAGTAGCATAACCCGACATTTCGATATTTTTTGGGCAGTGTCAACATTAATTTAGAGGGTAAATGACTTTTTTAGAGCTCGTGTTGGTCGTTACATTTTTACATATAATCTTGGTCTTAGTAGGTAGAGAGCAATTATAGGACATATCTAGTGCCAGTAAGAACTAGCACGTTTATTAGTTCAAACTTCACTTACGATGTATTGCGCATTATAATTAACAGCTATATGCTCATTAGATATAGACTGAGCATTACTCGGTCCTGTTTGTTGGTCTGCTGCAGAGAGCTCGATTCTTTGGCCGATGCAGGTCGCTTTAGCGAATTAAATCAGGACCGTATTAAACTTCTCATTAAATAGAAGTAAAATTAACAATAGATACATGGTAATCTTCATCAAGTTATTTCGGGATATTCCTTCAACTATTTATTCGCAATTTTCTTTATTTTCTTTCAGATATAATTTTTATCTAGTTGTTAACTATCGGAATGTAAGTATTGCACTACATTATTATGCATTTTTCATTAGGTAGCTATAGACTAGATTTATTGTCAGAAATAGAATGTTAAGTATCAGGATTAAAATATATATAAACATAGGTAATTTAACAGCATTTTAATAGGTTGTGTAATTTGCAGTCATCTTCCTAAAATTGCTTTCTTTGTCTTTTTTACCCATTTCCAGTAAAATCAATTAGACGATCCAAATTGCGGTGGACGTCAGTCTTTTAAACCCTTGGGTTGTGATGTTAGGTTAAACCCATTTTCAAATTGGACATCCATTGCTTAAAGGTATATATACCAACACCTTTGAGGTCCATCCATAGGTTCATTTAACTACACATTCATATAAGTCACGTTTTATTCCCATAGTTGACTACATGTATTCTCTTTGCTAGATTTTGGACATGTTCCAACACTTGTAGCAGTCTTCGTCACTCTTTTACCATCCTATAAGGAGTGAATTAAGGTTATATTTTCAGTTACCTTTTGATAAAAGTATTCCTTATCGTTTATCACTGGGTGATATTATTTAATTAAATTTCTCTATCTCACGTGGTGATCAATTCCTGTTTTTCTTTTATCTTTTATCTTTTTAACTCACATTTTATTTGGAAACTCTATGACTATGTTATGTCTATTGGATTCTGCCACTTTGGAAAATAATCTTGGAACTCTGACTCATTCTACTGCTTTTGTATCCTACCTTGGAAAATAATCTTGGAACTCTGACTCAAACTACTGCCTTTGTATCCTACACTAATGCAATAATAAGTTATGCACGCCATTCTGGCGGCATAGAGGTTATCGTAATATGAGAACCCAGTATCTGACATATATGTTTTTTCTGCAGAAATCACCTTGATCCCTTGTGGCCCCTTTTCCTGACGAAGGCACTGGTTTGTGCCGAAACGCGCGTAGAACGAACATAATAGTTCATTTTGCCACATTGTACTTTATTGATCAAGACTATTAGATATTAAGTGTTTTTATTATACTGTCAAAATCATTTGTGACTTTTTAATGTATGAATGATAGTATGATTGAATTAGTATAATTGGGGTATTGTTTTAATATTATAAATTTCTGCCATTATCTCATTGTTCATTAATAAAACATTTTTATATTTTATATATAACTATCAGATATTGTGGTTCTCTCTTTGTCTATATATGTGTTTCAATTCATTAGGTTATTGCTGTGATTTGATATTATTGTTGCCTTAAGTCTTTTACATCAGTGACATCACTGATGACATCACTGATGACATCTCAAATGACATCACTGATAATGTCCAACTAACTATAACGTGAATGAACTCTATGGTTTTTTCAGTGAATTTCTAAGGTTTTTTAAATGCTAATTTCTAACTATAACGTGCCTGAAACCTATGGTTTTTCAGTGAATATATATATATATATATATATATATATATATATATATAGTTTTTAAATAAACATATACAATATGAAAACACAAGTACAAAACATTAAACTAAATTACCAAATTAAATAAATACCAAAATCGATAAAATAAAATACAAATATTACAAAAATTAAAATAAATATCTATATATTAACAAATAATATAAAATTAAATAAACAAATAATACGAATAATACTAATATATATATTCGGACAACAGTGGCAAATGAGAAGGTCATATATAAAACATGAGATGTGTTATTACCAATTTGAACATGTAGGAAGAAGCACTTGCACTTTATGATATGAATGTGCAAATAGTGCACTTGCACCTTATTGTTGAATGATGTACATGGAAGTATGATCTTCTGTTTCTGTATGAAGGGAGTGGAAAAACCAGCACTAGCACTTTTTATACTGGAATACGCAAAGTCTTTAACTGTGTCTGTTCATTGATTATTTAACATCAATCAATTGATTAACAATGCCAGACTCCATCTATGCTCATATGCTATGAAATTGCAGTGTTACTTTGATTAAGTGAGACCTATATGCTGGATGTGCACTCGCAGGGGCCGATACTCGTGGTACAATAAAGTTTATTGAAAAAAAGATAAAGCCAATTGGACACAAAAAAAAGGAGAAAAGAAAAAATTGTAAAATCACAAAAAACAACTAAAAATGTAAATGAAATGATTCTTTGTTTTGAGCACAAGAAACTAGTAGAAAAATGAACTTTTCCACTATTTGGCAGTATGTTGTCTATGTCTATGTTACCACGTGATGGTAACTGTGCAGTTAAAAATACATTTGTATTGTGGCTCTGTATGTGAACAAGGCAGGGGACCCTGCCGAAACGCGTTATAGCCCGGATTGAAATAAATTAAGAAATTTACCTGAACGTCGAGACTGCGGTGTCGTTTCCTGGTACATCAAGCTGGTGTGCCGGAGTTGGTTGAGGATATATATATATGTATATATATATATATATATATATATATATATATATATAAACAAGGGACGGAGTTCCAACGAGCACTCAGGTCTACAAAAGCAACAACAGGGTCCGTTCTTTAAGCCAAGATGAGAGGTTTATTAATGCATAAACCAGTCGTGACGCGTTTCGCGCTCCAAAGAGCGCTTGTTCACACAACAAGGTCAATAAAGTTCGTCTCTTAAAAAGCATTTCGACTCAATACATTCATCGACATATTAAAAGCGAATCTCAACCGCTAATGGGAATGCACTAATGACAATTAAAAGCGAATCTCAACCGCTAATGGGAATGCATATATGTATGGCGGCTATGCCACCCTTAAATAATCAACCTTGCCCCATAAATTCATCTGGCTTCCATGCATAATTTCCTGATTAGTGGAAACACAGTCCGTAAAACCAAAGGGACGATCAGGAAATTATGCATGGAAGCCAGATGAATTGCAGAGTGGTGAAGGAAGGGGGCGGGGCCTGTGGGCCCGATCGTTTTTTTTTTTTTTTTCCCTGAAGGGGGGCTGTGTGGCCCCCCTTCCCTTTTCCTATATTTGGGCCCTGGGGACCCCATCCCCCAGGGCCTCACCCCCTTTTTTTTTTTTTTTAATTAAACGGGGAAGGGGGCCGCTTGGCCCCTCCCGTGGCCGAATCCTGCCCCGGGGACCCCATCCCCCGGGGCATGGCCACACTTTTAAATTAATTTTTAAGGAGGGGGCTGCGTGGCCCCCTCCTCAGGCTCCTTTGCCCCGGGAACCCCATCCCCCGGGGCAGGCCTTTTTTTTTTTTTTAAATTATTTCTGGGGGAGGGGGCGCGTGGCCCTCCTCCCGGCTACTATGGCCCCGGGACCCCATCCCCCGGGCCTGGCCTCTTGTTGGGGACTGTGGGGGTCCCCAAACCCCCACAGTCCCGCCGGCTCCCCGTGTCCTAAGGGAGCCGGCATTGCTTTCCACATGGGGAGCAGCTAACATGCTGCTCCCCATGTGGAAAAGCAATTGTCTTTGGATATTGGAGCGAGAGCAGGTTTCCCTGCTCTCTCTTCCAATATCCAAAGCAGTTTGCAATGACAGGACGGGAGCCGCGAGGCTCCCATCCTGTCATTGCAAACAGCAGTGTCCCGGGGGTAGGCACCCCGGGACACTGCAGGAGCCGGCCCTGGGGGTGGCGGTCCCCAGGGCCACCACAGGCTCCAGGAGGGGGCCGCGTGGCCCCCTCCCCAGATCAGCACAGCCCCGGGGAGGTGGTGGTCCCGGGGCTTCAGGGGTCCAAAACGGACCCCCATTTTAAATGTGTGTTAGTGCCCCGGGGAGGTGGCGGTCCCGGGGCATGTGGGAGGCTCGAGCCCCCCACACAGGAAATAAAAAATAAAAAGAAGCCCCGGGAGGTGGTGGTCTCCGGGGCTGCGGAGGGCCGAGTGCCCTCCCGCACCATTTTAAAATGAAAGCCCCGGGGGTGGCGGTCCCCGGGCTTGGGAGGCCCTTTGAGGCCCCCCATACATAAATTTAACCCCTCTCCATGCCCCCGGGACTTGGGCCACCCGGGAGCTAAACACAATCGAAGCGCGGGAGACCGCGCTTCTATTTTTTTTTTTCGGCAGGATCCACGCACCCTGAGCGCATCCTGCCAATTAAAAAAAAAAATGCTTTTTCTGCCCAGGGGGTCCTTATGGGACCCCCTGAGCAGACCTAGGGGTCAGGGTGTTTCTACCCTGCCCCCTTTGTGCACTTTGCGCACTTGTTTCTGTCCCTCGGTTCTACCGAGGACAAAATGGCTGCCAACATTTCCTGAATCGGAATGTTGACAGCCAGCTGACAGCCAATTAACATGCAGCTCGTGATCGGGACGGTGCGCGCAGGGTGCGCTCAGGGTGCGTGGATCCTCCGTGCCCATAGATATATATGTACTTTTACTTTTGATTTTCTCAGCAACTACTGAACGGATTTACACCATTTAACAAAAGGGTTCTTTCTGAACCAAGAACTACCTCTTTGCCAAATTTGGTGTAATTCCGCTCAGCAGTTCGGGCTGTAGCCGTGTCTAAAGTTTCCTATGGAAAAATGATTGGGGAAACGCGTTTTGGGACCCCCCTTTTTCTCGGCCCCCGCTTGACGAATCACCCCGAGTCTTTCAGGGTAGGAGCGGACCGGAGCGCCCCACAAAGTTTGAAAATTTTGCGAAGATACGTCAACCGGCAAGAGAGTTATTTCAAATAGAATGTCGCGGATTTCCTATGGAAAATAGGTTCTAACTATAACTATCTACTGGCGACCGCCAGTAGATAATATATATATTGTTTTTTTAAATAAACATATACAATATGAAAACACAAGTACAAAACATTAAACTAAATTACCAAATTAAATAAATACCAAAAACTATAAAATAAAATACAAATATTACAAAAATTTAAATAAATATCTATATATTAACAAATAATATAAAATTAAATAAACAAATAATACGAATAATACTAATAATACTAATATATATATTCGCCCAAGAAATGTCTGAGAACGTGGTTCTATGGACCCGCTAAATTGATGACTTGTTCATCATATGGCGAGGCGACAAAGCATCAGCAGAGGGATTTATTGAGAAGTTAAACACCAATAACTTGAACTTACATTTTACATCGCACCTGAGTGAGAATGAGGTACAGTTCTTAGATCTCACAGTATACATCGTGAATGGGAAGATAAACATTAAAACCTTCCGAAAGAGTACTGCAGGCAACACAATACTCCATGCCCGCAGTTTTCATCCTCCCAAACTAATAAACAGCATCCAGTATGCTGAAAATCTATGTATGAGAAGAAACTGTAGCCGCCCACACCAACTATTTCAGGCACAAGATGAGATGAATGAGAGATTTGAACAGCGAGGCTATAGCAAGGCCATTCTCAGAACAGCTAGAGAGAAAGCAAATTTAAAGCCGAGAGAGCAGTTAATATTTTCTAACACATCCAATGCAAGGGTGTCCCAAGAAAAAGCAGATCCAAAATTCCGATTCATTACGGCCTACAACAGGCAACATCAAAGTATAAGAGCTATAATGCAGAAACATTGGCATGTGTTACGAGGTGATCCCATTTTGAGACGAAAGTTAGACAGTGGGCCTCTTATCAGCTTCCGTAAAGCAAAGTCATTACAACAGGCACTGGAAACCAACAGCCCAGGGACCCCGCAACGGGCAACTTGGTTAAGTGAAAGTATTGGGTTTAGAAGATGCCACAAATGCAAGGCGTGTAAGTTTGGAGAAAACACGACAGAAGTGCCCTCACCTTTCACAGATAGAAAGTGGAAGATCATGAAGCCACTGAACTGCAAGAGCCAATTTGTTGTATATGCCCTAAGGTGCAGCTGTCTTAAAATGTATATAGGTAGTACTATTTTACCAGTTCACCAGCGTATCTTACAACACATCAGAGCCATAAACAACAGGGATCAGACATATTCGGTGGCCAGACATTTTGAACAATTTCACAGAGACAAGGTAGAAGATTTAGTATACTTTGTGTTAGATCAGGTGCCACAGCGACTTAGGGGAGGAAACAGAGAAAGGTGCCTGAGGCAGTTGGAGTCAAGGTACATTCTACGTTTCAACTGCAAGATCCCCAATGGCCTCAATACCGATGAAGATCTGCATGTCCATCTGTAAAGTGACATTATCATTTAGTGGCCATCATGTGATTAATTGAATTGGTTATGTACTCATAGTTATTGCTCCGGTCCTGCTTAATAGAATGTAACTAATTATGTATGTATACTTTAGCACACTCCATTGAGTAATATTTTATCAAATTTGCACAGTTTCAAATTTTTGCAAAGCACTTTAAATTTTGAAGTGAACGAACTTTGTTAAATCACAGAATGGACAATGGGCACTGGCCCTAGACTGTGGCTATGGCCAAGAGTGAGGTAACAGCAACACAATTGGAGTTAAAAATCAAGTTGTATCGAATTTTGGCACTCAGTGAGCCTGGCCCGAGATTGGGGTTTTGGAGCATAAGACAGCAATGAACACTGGCCCTTGATTTAAACAATGATGACTTATAGAGACATTTTAGATACATTGTAATTTTTTAATGTATTTGTAAGTTTTTTTTGCTGTTTTACTATGTCATGTACCAAATATGAGTATAGCATTTCAATAACAATGCTCTTTGCACAAGGTACAGGTCACTTTATCTCAGAATTGAGATTGCACATGTCACTTAAATTGGCACTTAGTGGGCTTAGCCCGAGATTCGGGTTTTGGAGCATAAGACGGCAATGGGCACTGGCCCTTGATTCAAATAATGACGAATTACAGAGAGATTTTAGATGCATTGAATTTTTTTATGTATTTGAAGATATTTTCTGCCATTTGCTGATGTTATGCAATCAATATGAGTATAGCACTTTAACAACAATGCTCTTTTGCACAAGGTACAGGTCATTTTATCTCAGAACTGAGATTGCACATGTCACTTTAATTGGAAAATAGAGCACTGTCACTTTAATGTTTTTGAAACTTTATTGATGGTATAAAAAGCACCAAAAAATGGCAGCAACCTTGGGTTTGACAAAGACGGCTTTCGCAGTTCAAAAGTGGTACCTGGTTGTTTGTGGTCACTAATAAAACTCTTCAAAGCAAGCCAGAGCGTGCTGGAGTCTGTTCACATGCTGGAGCAGGCAGTTTGGATGATATATATATATATATAAAACAGCAACTCCTCTCGATTTTCAGTTAACGTTGGAAAAACAGGAGCCCGGACCACAACTTCGTGCAGTAAGTAGTTTATTTTGGCAGCTCAATAAACCACAGCCATGACGCGTTTCGGGCCCGTAGGCCCTTGATCACATGACGCGTTCCACAGTTGTTGGTCAGCTTTTAAACCATTTTTTTGCATTTTTTTCTTAAAGTGACTGGTGCAACTAAACGCAAGGTATATGGACATAGAAAACATACTGTGCATCAGCAGAAAAATAAGGATAAAATAGCAATGTAATGCGACAAATCATCATTAAATACACAATCTGTTACAAATGTAATATTATAAATATATAAATATATAAATAACTAACACTAGAAACACAATTGTTATAAATTCATAATACAAGAAAATATATGATATAGAAATAGATATAAATATAGACATTCTATTCTAAAATTCCAATGCTAAATAGATCTAAAATAGTCGCTCTTGCTAAAAAAATCTCTGAATTCTAGTGGTATAAACTTCATTGTTAAATGCTCTGAACAATACTATATATAGAGAGCCAAGCCAATTGTTAACATATCACGGTCTAAATGCCTAAAATCACTACTGTGAATATTTGTTCGTAGTTTAATACATTGATTTCATGAATTGGATCTTATAGCTAAACTGATCAGAGCATTGTTATTCTTTGAACAATATAAACTTTGCTGAATGTATGTCATCTTTAAATGAGCATTCATTATACCCAAACTAATAATTCAATGTCAATAAACAATTGCGTTATTTTTCAAACAAAGTGCAAGTGCAATAATTGATAAAATGAAGTGCCCTATATGGTTCTCCTCTGTGTAGAAAAAAGCTAAAACCTATAAAATTAACTGTGATGGTTATAAAAGGGGGCTAAATGCGGTTTTGTTAGTGCCGTGTTATGACTCTTGATTTGTATATATATATATAATATAATATAATATATTACCAGCTATTTTCATTGTCCCATATCAGAGGCAGGTGTAAAGATCCTCCGTCCCATTGAGACCCCCTGGCTGCTTACTGTCCAATTCCAGAATATATCTCGTTTCTAGCTTTCTAAGTGCCATTTGCCTGTTACCTCCTCTTTTGTTAGGCGGCACTGAATCGATCAGAAAATATGTCAGGTCTTTAGGGTCCCCTCCATGGGAATCCCCAAAGTGACGGGCCACTGGGTAAGTCTGATCACGATTTTTAATAGCCCTAATGTGCTGAAGTATCCTCTTGTGGCCCTGAAGGATAGTACTTCCTACATATCGTAGGCCACAGGGACACTCCAGCACATAAACTACAAATTCTGACTTGCATGTCAGACTTCTGAATATGGGTTTCTCCTGATCACTGAAAGGGGTTTTATAGGAGGATTTGTTGACCCCATATTCACACGCCTTACATGATCTACATTTGAAAAAACCCTTTCGTTGAGAAAGCCACGAGGTTTTGGTACAGTGCCATGGATCATTGTGGACTAACTCATCTCTCATTGATGGTGCTTTGCTGTAGGTAATTGCTGCCCTAGCGGGTAATAGATGGCCTATAGTTGGATCACTTAAACGAAGGGGCCAATTATTCTTGACAATATTATTAATGGCTCTTGCTTGTTTACTAAAGCCTATAATAAATCTAAAAGTTTTTGAATTTTCAGGGTTTACTTGATTGTTTGGCTCTAGCTGTGGTGTTAGTAGGGTTTCTCTTTTTATAGCATTACTTTTGGCTATCGCAGTTAAAATAGTTTTTTTCGAATAGCCTCTTTCAAGAAACCTTCTTTGACTTGCTAATTGGGCCTTCTGAAGATCATCGTTGTCGCTGCAAATGCGTTTCAATCTTAGCATCTCACCATATGGTATGCTTTGTATTAAATGTTGCGGGTGAGAGCTCCTAGCATGTAAAACTGCATTTCCAGCAGTTTTTTTACGATGTAATCTGGTGGCAATTTTACCTTCCCTGATGTAAACCTGTACATCAAGAAAATTGACCAATTGATTGCTTACGGTGGCTGTGAACTCTAGATTTAGATTGTTGATGTTAAGACTATCGATAAATCTTTCCGCCTCTGTCCGGGTCCCCTGCCAGATGATAAAAAGATCATCGATATATCTTAGCCAAACCCTGATGTTTTTGGTGACCGCTTGCTCATGTTCTTTGAGTAGGACCAGCTCCTCCCACCATCCCATGTGAAGGCATGCATAACTGGGGGAGAAGATGGCCCCCATAGCTACCCCTCGTAGTTGTTGGAATAAAGTGTTCTGGAATATAAAGATATTATTATTCAAACAGAATTCGACGATATCTCTAAGCATTTTACTATGATGCGCAAACTCAGGTGGTCTCTGGTCAAGGTAGTGTTTCAGAGCCCTCATACCATCCTGATGCTTTATAGATGTATAGAGTGAAGAAACATCTAACGTTATTAAAAGATAATCATTCCTCCACTCACAATTCTGGATTTTAGATATATATATTGGACCCAGTGGAAGGCAATTCGCCGAAACGCGTCGGTCCTTACCGAAGGGAAATGAGGACTGTGTAAGGGAATATGCTTTGAATATGTGTAATCATCAATTAATGAGAATTTGACTCACCAGAGAACTGTGTTGCCATCCGTGAGCTGTGTGCCGCTGAGACTGACATCCGAAGACGCCAGAAGGGAGACATATATATATATATATTTATATATATATATATATAGATATATTCCAACAATTTTAAAAATAAGTATTTAAGTCAGAGAATAAAACATACACTATTCCCACTCCAGTCTGTGCAACAGTAGGGAAAGCGTTGGACGTCGGAGCAGTAAAATGTACTATTCCCATTCCACTCTGTGCAACAGTAGAAAAAACGTTGAACTTCAGAGGAGTTAAATTGACTATTCCCCCTCCAGTCTATGCAACAACAGGGAAACGTTGGACTTCGTAGAGATCAAATTTATATTCCAACTCCAACCTGTGCAACTGTAGGGAAAGTGTTAGACTTTGAAGGGGTTAAATTAACTATTCCCACTCGGGTTAAATTAACTATTCCCACTCCAGTCTGTGCAACAGTAAGGAAATCGTTGGACTTGAGAGGGGTTACATTTACTATTCCAACTCCACTCTGTGCAACAGTAGGCAAAGTGTTGGACTCCAGAGGGGTAATATGTACTATTCCACTCCTGTCTATGCAGCAGTAGGGAAAGTACTCCACTTCAATCACATTACATATTTTAATAACCTTATTAGTTGACCAGAAAGCTAAAACTCTTAATATAAAAATTATATAAATAAAATTAAAAAACAAACAAGTTACATGATTATTAAAATATTAATTATTATTTAATAAAGTCCCCACACTATATCCCCACAAACCTAGCAGCCCATACTTAATATATACCTAAAATAAAGAAGTATTACCCAATTATTATATTAAATAAAAAATACATTATTATTAATAAATGAATAACTAATTTTTAATTGATTATTACTTAAATAACTTCCCACCTAATGCCCCTACAAGAATAACAGCCCATACCTAATCTATAACATAAAAATATAATTATTAAACAATGTATATAATTATTCATCAAATAAATAATTGAAAATAAATTACTAATTGATTATTAATTTATTATTCTTTAATTAACTTCCCACCCTATACTCCTACATGCCCCACAACCCACACCTAAAATATAACTTACAAAATATAATAATTACACAATCTTCATAATTAGCAATCAATGAAATAAATAATAAATTAATAAATAATTAGTAGTCAATTATTACTTAATAAACTTCCCAACCTATACCCCTACAAACCCAACAACCCACACCTAAAATATAACTTAAAAATATATAATACTTACACAATTTACATAATTAACAATCAATTAATCATAATTTAATAATTAATAATCAATTATTACTTAGTTAACTTCCCGCCCCATACCCCTACAAACCCAACAACCCACACCTAATATATAACTTAGAAAATATAGTAATTACATCATTTACATAATTAATTATCAATTAAATAAATAATAATAACTTAAAAGCTAATTATAATTATTTATACTTAATTAACTTCCCATCCTGTACCCTTACAAACCTCACAACCCACTACAACAGTATAAATTACTATTAACAATTAGATTAAAATTCTTTAAAATTATAAACTATACTTAAAAATATTGTCAACAATTATGCAATCAATATTCAACACATAAAATTAATATATGAGCTAAAACACTTAAAGAACATTAGAAAACGATATTTTTTAAAACTACATTATTGAAAGCGAGATTAACAACACAGATATTCTTGAAAACGATATTGGTGCCTAAAAAAACAATTTTCTTGTCAACAATATTTCTGCCTCATAATATATATGTGTCACGATATTCAAAACTCAATATTTCTGTAGTTCGATATTTCTAAATTGATATTTTCTCCAAATACATCTTTCAGTATCAGTTTGAGACCAACCACCTCTAAATGGGACACCCCTGCCTTCTACATTATTCAATTATTTGCATTGCCTCAAAAGCCTGAGGGAAGTTCTGGTAGTAAACAATCACAGCTTATAGATTTTGTCTACAATGATGACCGTCCTCAACAATGGTAATAAATAACATATGACACTCTTTCTCTCATGCACGCATGGTCCATGCAGTGCAATTTTTTCAAGCAAATTATAAACAATGATATTTCAAAAGAACCAGGGGACAATCTGATTGTAAGGGCCTATAATGTAAGCAGTGCAGGTCCAAGATCATGATTATCCAGACGGTCCAGATAATCAAGCTGTACTATGGTAATAATATAGGATTTATCCTTTACACTGTAGCAATATATGTACAATTCTGATATTATTACTACACTTGATCTAAATTATATGCAATAATGCATGGGGCGACAGGGCTATCTGCATATCCATAACAATGATAATCTGCATATACATCACAAGGAGGATTTTTATTGTAAATAAAGAAGCATTTCCGGGGGTTAGCAGAGGAGACACTTCCACTGACATCGATAGGTCCAGCATGCTGAGGCTTTGCTAAGCAGCATTCTATCATCTCCATGAGGGGATCCAGTTCGTGACCAAGACATTCTTTTCCACCTGGTAATGGGGCTGGATCATTCCGTGGCGGGATTCTTAGCTATACACCGATATACACTCTAGAAACGCATAGAATAGGGATTGCAAAGTTGGGGTATGTCAGATTTCTACCTTGTTTCTTATGTCTGCTTATATACATTGTTTTAGCACCATGGTGGAACTATATCTGCTGTTAACTATTTTGGTGCTTGTTATCACTTTCATATGCTTCTGTTTACTGATTATCACATCACTTGTATTATAAATAAAGAGCAATAAAGGGCCACATTTACATTCCCTGGCATAATGACATACACATGCATACATAATCCACTCCTGTCTGTAGCCAGAAGTAAAATGAAGCTGCCTTGTCATCCTATAACTTCATGAAATCTCAGAGAGTGTCATTAAGAAGTGAACATTGCATTGCCTGAAGTTAGAAAAAGATAGCAAACATCACACTTTGCACATTTTGTAAAGTTCTTCAACTTCCCTCAATCTCATTTGCCAGAGACATTTCAGCAAAAAACGTTCTTATGAAACACCCTTGGGCTGAATTGAAATAAAAATGGGAGAGGAACCCACGGCAGCCCCCTTCCCTGAGCCTTCATTAGTCCCAGGGACCGCATCCCCAGGGTTGTATGTTATTTAAAAGAGGAAGGTGGTCACGCGGCCCCCATCCCCGAGCCTATTGTGGCCTTGGGAAACCTATCCCCCAGGGCCTCTCTAAATTATAGATGGGTGCCCCGTGCCCACCTGGGGCACACACTAAGCAACACTTATATTAAGGAGGGGGCTTGCAGCCTCCCTCCCCTAGTCTTAGTAGGCCATAGGGCCCCCTTTCCCTATGGCCAAATGCAATAAAAAGGGGAGGGGGCCATGTGTCGCCCGTGCCTTCATAGCCCCCGTGGGAGCCCATTCCATGTGGCTGTATGTTATTAAAAAGGGGAGGGAGGCTGTGCAGTCACTTCCCCAAGCCTTCAAGGGCCCCAGGGACCATTCGCAGTTACCAAAGGTGGGTGCCCCGGTGCACACCCGGGGCACCCACAGAACACACATTGGGGGCCACGAGGGCAGCCCCATGGGGCCTGTGGGCCCCGCCGGCTTCCCGCAAGGTGCAGGAGCTGGCATTGCTCTTAGCCAGAGGGAGCAGCTATCTATGCTTACTCCTTCCAGGCGGGAGCAATATGTGGTCTGTTTCCCTGCCCTGCTGGTGAGCCCAGCAAAACTACTGTGTCCCGGGGCTGGGCTCTCCGGACACAGTTACTGAGTCAGCCCTGGGAGAAGGGGTCACCGTGGCCTTTAAAGGCTCAGGGAGACAGGTCACATGGCTCCACTAACTTTTAATTTACTGTCACAGGCCAGGGGAATGGGATCCCCGGAGCCTAATGAGGCTCTGGGAGGGAGGCTGCATGCCCCCCTCCCTTTGTTTATTTACTCATCCCTAGGAGATAGGGTCCCCGGGACCACTCAGAGGCTCAGGAAGAGGGGTCACGCACCCCCCTCCCCAAATATAAACTTACAGGTGCCTCCTGGGCTCTGGCCCACCCCAAGTGGTTTTTATTTAGAAAAGAAAATGTTTTTGAACCCAGACACAGTCCCTCTGGGCCCCCACCAGCCGGCCTAGAGGGTTAGGGTATCCCTACCCTGCCCCCTTAAGTCTTTTTCTACTTGTTTTCTGAGGACTTGGGACTGAGTTTCATGTCCTAATATGGCTGCCACCAGTTCCTGGTTGATGTGGTGGTAGCCAATCAGATTTCATCTTGAGGTCTGTCGGGTCCGCGTATCCTCCCTGGTATGATATATACGATCATTTTAACCTTAATTGCTCCAAAACTACTGAACAGATTTACACCAAAACACAAAAAGCAATTTTTCTGGACCAAGATCTGGTCCTGAATGAAAACTAGTCAACTGGGGGAGTCCAAGGAGGTGTGGCTTTTGTGGATTCCCCAATGTGTTCTTACCCGGAATGCCCTCCAAACCTCAAATTAAGCTAAAAAAATCTAATTTTCCTCACATTTCTATGTGGTATGATCGTGCCGGCACAAATTTCCTCCCACCCAGCGTTCCCCTCAGTCTCTCAATAACAATGATACCTCACTTGATTGGGTGGGCCAAGTGCATGCAACAGGTAGGGCTAAAAATGTGGTGAAATTAAGGGGGCACCGAAGCGTGTTCATAAGAGCGGTTCTTTTTTAACGTTTTTAGGCTGACTCTGCTTTGGGCACCAAGTGAGGTATCATTTTTATCGGGAGACCAAGGGGAACGCTAGATGGTAGGAAATTTGAGCCAACGTGGTGATCCCACACAGAAATGTGAGTAAAATGTGATTATTTTAGCTTAATTTGAGGTTTGCAGGGGATTCTGAGTAAGAAAACTTTGGGGGATCCATGTTAGCCACACCTTCCTGGACTCCCCGGGGTGTCTAGTTTTCAGACCGGTCTGGGTTTGATAGATTTCCCTAGATGGCCACCAAGCTCGGGGCAAAAAGCACAGGTGCTCCCCTATCTATTATAAAACAACCTGTTTTTGCAAAGGAGTCACCTGCGTTTTGGACCCAGGCTCAGCGTTCTTTGGGAGTGGTGAGTGTGGAGGCATTGGCATGCCCATTCTGGGAAGCTGCCACCCCTACACTAAGGAAAGATAGTCCCTGGTGCCTAGTGGGCTTTCTGACCCCGGGGTCAGATCGGGGGCTATTGTCTCACCTGCCCCCTAGGGTAGGTAGAAAGACCTTGATCCCCATTCATGTGGGGTGGGGACATCACCATGCCCATTTGTGGGCAGCCCCCACCCCTCTTATAAAAAAAATCCATCAAGTCTAGTGGGCTTTCTGCCCCCCTGAGGGGCAGATCGGGAGGCAGAATGACAGTCCCATTTGTGTTTGGGGTGACGGCATTGGCATGCCCATTTTGGGCAGCCCCCACCCCTACATATTAAAAACAAAATAATCCCTGGTGCCTAGGGGGCTTTATGGTGCCCCCATCTGCCGCCTGGGGACAGAAAGACTTTGGTCTAATTTCCTTTGGGTGGGGGCATGGTCTTACCCATTGTGGGCAGCCCCCACCCCTATTTTATAAACAAGCATTGGCATAGCCAATAGGTCTCGCCTTTGGGACCTTATAAGTATTTAGTTATGCAGCACAATCTTTTTGGTGCAACAACATCAACTGTTGCATGGCTAAACACTTATAAGGTCCCAAAGGTGAGACCTATTGGCTATGCCAATGCTTTTTTTTTTTTGCTCTTCCACTAAACATGCTTCCCTCTCTAAAAAAAAGTCCTTTTTACAACTCTTACCAAACAACATCTCCTATCCTTTCGGTGTTAATCGCACAGCCTCTTTTACAAAACTGTTCTGTGCACACAGCTACCTTACACAATGTAATCTGCGTACAACACACAAGCTTTTCACAATAAAAAAGGCATGCCTCTTGCTTTTGTCAATGCGTCCTTCTTTGTAGTAATGAGTGTCTTTGGCAAAGATGTTACTGCGCATGAGTAGGCACCTACCTGTTTGTGATGTAGCCATGCCACCTAGTGTAACATGTGTCATTATAATTTATTACTCAGTAAACTCCTGTGTAACCAGGACACTGCACACGGGTCAACATGTCAAGGTCGTAATGACTTGATAAGGATGTGATGAACGAGGCCCTGAAGTCTAGAACCACAGAAAGCACATCTTTGCTCACTGTGTGGACTTCTAATGTACGCTAGAGGCATGGGCTGAGTGTCTGTGCCTGTCCGCTGGCTCAGGCAAGACCTAAAAAGGGTACACTTAGAGGAACGTCACCCACAAAGAAATATTACACCTGAAGGAAAGTTACCCATAAGAAAGGTTGCTCATTAAAATTACACATGAAGGAATGTGTTGCTTATAAAGAAAGGTTACAGAGAAAGGACACTCATTAAGAAGAGACGCCCACAACAAAGGGTTACCCATGGAGAAATGTTACACAGAAAGAAAGGTTACCCATAGAGGAATGTTACACAGAAAGGAGTTGCTCTCAGAGCCATATTACTCAGGAAAGGTAACCTCAAAGAAACGTTACACATGAAGGAAAGTTGCTCACAGGGAAATATTACACAGGAAGGAAAGTTACCCATAAGAAAGGTCACAGCTGAAGGTAATTTACTCATAAAGGTTACACATGAGGGAAGGTGTTGCCCATAAAGAAAGGTTACACATGGAGAAATGTTCACATATAGGAAAGGTAACCTTAAAGAAATATTACACATGAAGAAACGTTATTCTTGAAGCAAAGTTACCCCTTAAGAAATGTTATACATGAAGGAAAGTTACCCATAAAGAAATCTGTATACACAGAGGAGGGATACTCACAGAGGTACACATGAAGGGATAGCACCCATAAAAAAAATTAATTATGAAAGAAAGTTAGCTTCAAAGAAAGGTAACATGCGAAAGAGATTTAACCATATGAAAAATGTAAAACTTGAAAGATTTACCCATAAAGAAATGTAAAACTTGAAACAAAGTGACACAGGAGGGTGTGTTAAAAAGGTTGTAATGATCAGATCACACAAAGGAAGGCTACCCATAAACACGTTACACTTGAAAGAAAAGTTACCCACACAAAAGTGTTACATGTGAAGTAAAGTTACAAAGAAATAAGTGTAGCCCATGCAGCGAACATAGATGTGATGCAGGTGGACATATAGAATCAGGTTACATAGGGAAAGGGAGTTACAGGGGAAGCGAGGTTCCACATGGCACCGGGGTGAACATGCTAACAGTATTCCCAGGAAGCAGGAATACACATGAAGTGGGGTGCTAATAAAATAGGATGACATGTGAAATAGGGATACAGGAAAGCTGGGGTACCCACACATCCTGCTTTTCTGGAACATCCCGGGGACACCGTGATGCATATAACGAGATGCACATAAAGCTGGGTATTGGTGACCCATGTTTACATGTGAAGTATGGGATGCACATGAAGCAGGGAACACAAAATCAGGGGTAACAGCCGAGACGGCTTAAACGCGAAAGCTGCATATAAAATAGGAGTACACGGGAATCTGAGGACCGAGCAGGGGATGGGGACATAGGAGGCAATGATCCGCGTGGAGCAGGGAATACAAGGTTACCCTGAAGGAGCCAAGCACACAGCCTGGATACACAGAAGTGAGAGATCGCCTGGGGTCGTGTTATACATGAAACACGGAAGCAAGGGTGCACGTAGGGCAGTGCTACAGCGAAAGCACGACTGCATGTCAGCAACACTGAGAGACGGGAAGCACAGGGCTGGGGCAACATTACACATGAAGCATGTGGCACGGGATGCAGGGTAACTGGAGCAGTGGTACAGACGGGCAGATTTACAAGCGAGGCACGGCACATGTGAAGGAGGGCTGCGCCTGTGGCAGAGCTCCACAAAAAAGCATCAGCTACAGGAATTAGGGTACTTGTGAAGAAGGGGTACCCGCAGGGTAGAATTACAAGTGACGCACAGACACATGGGAAGCAGGGCACATGTGGTGGAGGGTTACATCTGAGGCAGAACTCCACCTAAAGCATCCGTCATGGGGGATGGGTACTTGTGGAGAAGGGGTAAACACGAGACAGAATAGCAAGTGAAGCACGGACACACGGTAAGCACGGCACATGTGGAGGAGGGTAATACCGGAGGCAGAACTCCACATCCGTCACGGGGAATGGGTACTTGTGGGGATATGGAGTACACGCGGGGCAGAATAACAAGTGAAGCACGGACACACAGGAAGCACGGCACATGTTGAGGAAGGTTACACTTGAAGCAGAACTCAAAGTAAAGCATTAGGCACAGGAAATGGGGTACTTGTGGGGAAGAGGTAAAAGCAGGGCAGAATTATAAGTGAAGTACGGACACATGGGAAGTAGGGCACATGTGGAGGAGGGTTACACCTGAGGCAGAACTCCACGAAAAAGCATCCGTCATGGAAAACGGGGTACTTGTGTGTAGAAGGGGTACATGAGGGCAGAATTACAAGCGACGCACGGAGACACAGGAAGCACGGCACATGTGGAGGATGGTTACACTTTTGAAGCAGAACTCCAAGTAAAGCAGCAGGCATGGGAAACAGGTTACATGTGGAAAAGGGGTAAACGCAGGGCAGCATAACAAGAGAAGCACACATACGGAAAGCATGGCACATGTGGAGGAGGGTTACACATGTGGAAGAGTTACAAGTGAAGCACGGAGACAAGTGAAACACGGAGACAGGGGAAGCACTGCACATGTGGGGACATACCTAGGGCAGTATGATAGGTAAATCAGGGGCACGGAAGCAGAGTAAGCGTGAGGGATGGGTGCCGGCTGCAGAAGATCACACGTGGAGCATGCGGACACTGAAAGCAAAGGTTCACCAGCAGCAGGTGCAGTGAGAGGCACGCAGTGACGGCCGAAGATTACTTACCCTTGAAGGCAGAGAATCATATCCGACAAGGACCAGGAGAAAAGCATGAGAGCATCGAAGGCACGGGTGGGTCGCTCCTCAAGCAGCAAGGCTGCTCCTCCGTCTTCTCTGCCGGGCGTCCGCTTCAGATCCCCCATGATACCCTCAGGACCGCCGTGACTCCAAGTCTACGAAGCGACATATGGCCCAGACAAGCCAGTCACAAAGGCAAGTGCCCTCGGCAAAAAAACACGGCACCTTGGCGCCAAGAGTCTGCTGCTAAATCGGACACAAAGGAATTTCAGGGGGAACCCCCGGATACTTGCGTAACTTCAAAAACAAAACAAATCAGCCCCGAAAATGAAAATAACAAGCGCGCGCGCCTCGCGCTCAAAGTTAAAAAAAAAAGTTTGACGAGAGGCAGCAGGGGGAGGGGAGAAAGGAGGGGGCCTGCGCCTGTTTCCCTTGCGGGAGCGAGCAGGAACCATCTGATAATTACAAACAGATGGTTTGAAAGCTCGCTCCCGCAAGGGAATCGCCAAACGTGCACGCGTTGCCATTCAAAGCAATGCAATGCGTGCACGTTTTTGACTGCAAAACTGAATCGATTTCTAAAGGTCTTTTTCCTATGCAGCGCATGCGCGCTGCGTAGGCGAGACCTAAAAAGTCAGTGTTGTCTAGTGGGCTTTCTGCCTCTGGGACAGATTGGGGGTAATAACCCCCATCTTCCCCTAAGGGTGGGGCAGAAAGACTGTCCCTTTTGTGTTTGGGGTGGTGGGGGCATTGCATGCCCATTTTGGGTAGCCCCCACCCCTATGAATTGAAACAAATGAATCCCTGGTGCCTAGTGGGCTTTCTAGTGCCCCCATCTGCCACCTGGGGGGGCAGAAAAACGTTGGTCTAATTTCTTTTGGATGGGGGCATGGTCTTACCCATTGTGGGCAGCTCCCACCCCTATTTTATAAAAAAAAATCAGTGGTGTCTAGTGGGCTTTCTGTCTCCAGGGGCAGGTCAGGTGTAATAACCCCCAAGACTGTCCCCTTTGTGTTTGGGGAGGTGAGGGCATGGCATGCCCATTTTGGGCAGCTCCCACCCCTATGAATTAAAACAAATTAATCCCTGGTGCCTAGTGGGCTTTCTGACCACTCGATGGATCCCCACCTCGCCGCCAAGACCTGGAACACCCTTCCACTAAGCCTACGACAGACCCAAGACCTGTTGACCTTCAGGAGGCTACTCAAGATCTGGTTGTTCGACCAGTAGCAGCACCCCCCCCCTTTTCTTTTTTCCCTAGCGCCTTGAGACCCTCACGGGTAAGTAGTGCGCTTTACAAATTCTGTGATTGATTGATTGATTGATTGATTGATTGATGGATATTTCAGAGCTATTGCCCCATATGCCCCCAGGGGGACAGAAAGACTGAACATGCCCCTTTCCAATGATACCTCTCCCGTGTGTTCCTGTGCCGGGTAGGGGGCTGAGATAGCCCAGCGAGCACCAAATCAGTCAAAGTGAAATGAGCCGATCGGCTCATTTCACATTCACTTTCAATGTAATGACGTCAGCGTGCCATGCTCACTGATCGTCATTACATTGAAAAACAAAAATGCTTCTGGCAGCTGGGGAAGCTCTTCCACAGCTCCAGGGGCTGAAAAACTAAAAACTAAATGCCTCTACTCTAAACAGCAAAGGGAACTGCTCTGTCCTCAGCACCCAGGTGGTTAATCACATCGAATTCTAATGGGACTAGGGGACCAGCAATGTACTGCTACTGTGCCACCATATAATTTTAAACAAGTGTTTTGCACAGAGCATAATTAGCAATTTGTCTTTCTTCTTTTTTTTACCATTCTTGATATAGCTACTCCTGCTGGTCCACCACCACCACCAATATGGCAGGAGATAGCAACCCGGCTGCAGTGGCAGAGGTTGGAGGCTATCCAAGCTGAATACCGTTGGCTGTTGGCTCTGGAGGAGGAGGAGGCTGAGGCGACGTCATCTACCACTGCCCCGGGCCTCAGTTTCTCCAGCCACCCGCCAGTGCCTCCATCCTCCCGGCAACAACATTGCCAATGCTGCCGGCATCTGGCAGCAGCCCAAACCACCACTTCTGCCCTTCCTCCCACCCAGACTGCCAGTTCCAACGCCGCGTACTGGGGAGAGGGTTGGGTCTATTGTGGGAGGAGAGAGTGTGTTTATTTGTTAAAAAGTAAAGGGAAACATTATTCTGATACTTTATGCCTGAAGTTGTTTTTTTGTAATTTGCTTTTACTTTGCACTGCTGCCTTTTTGCGCAGCCTGTTTTTTTAATCCACTTATCAAAGTGTATACCAGTTTGTTATAGTTAGTTATACCCTTGTCCTACTACCCTCTGTAACTATATTGACCATTAGGGAGGTATGCTGACATTGCCTATATTTCCTACAGCAACCTAGACAAACAAGAAATTACTTATCTGCAGTAGAAGTAACTAAATAGTTCACTTCACTCCATAGTTCTCTTACTTGAATAGATGAAGCAATGGCTGCTACCTCTCTTAATCTTCCATAACCTTACTGAAGGGTTTCGCAAGGTACATTCTTAATGGTGGTAGTAGTAGTAGTAGCAGGCTAGTACACTAACAGGAAAGGCATCACAAGTGAGGTCCCACTCTCACATAGGTGAGCTCCAATTGTAGGATTAATCAAAAGGATTATCCGTCACAGGCAATTAAATTGAAAGAAAAACACAGTTAGTGGGTTATATTTATATCATAGCTTTACAAAGACTGATACTAGACCACTAACACCATGACTCAACAAAGAATACCTGAAATTATAACAAAAATTAACAATAGTAACTTCTTCTGAGAAATGGGCAGCTAGAATTTAATTAAAATTAAAGTTGTGAAATCCTCGAGTCAGGAGAGGTGGACTCAGAGTTGGGAGTGGACAAAGTTAAGCGTTTACACAACACAAGGTCTGAATGATGATGTTGACGAATGATGTTCTATATCTAAAATATGGATCCTTTTATGCGTGAGTGGGTAAGTAGGGCTGGTGTGGGATATTGCTCAGGTAATAGAAGATCCTGCAGTGAGTTGGTGTCGCCTTCACCACATCCACCCCACTAAGGGGCCGATTCCGATTCGGGCCGGAAAACATACCGACCGACTCGGTACGGGAATGTAGTCCGACTGACACGTACCGGCGCTGCCCGATCCGCGTAGTACGATGCAATGCATGTGAATTACGACCGACTCGTACGGAACACAAGCCGAATGACCGAACCGCACGGAAACCAGCTATCCGGCTGGAAAAGTACGCGAATAGAACCGACCGACACGCACCAGGAATGAACCCGACAGAAACGTACCCACGAACTCCGACCCGCGCAGTACAATGCAATGCGTGTAAAACCAGACTGAGTCGCACGGAGCTCAAGCCGTACGACCGACACGCATACAAAACCGAGCCGAAGCAACCCAATACTCCACGACCGACGCGTACGCCGCACATGAAACCCATCAGAAACACAGCTTGAAAGACTCGGAGAAGCCCGCACGAGCCAACTGAAGCGTCCTACTCGGTCAGAAGAACGTCTCCTACATGCCTAAAACCTACAAAGGAAAAAATACAAAAAAAGGGCCAAACAAGCAATGACAAAGTCAATAAATACAGGGGGAAAAAATCATGGAACAAAGACACACCCACAACTCCACCCATATAAAGGCCACAAATCCCTACCATGATCCTTTGCAAATTCAACTGACCTGCCAGCACAGAACACCATCAGACAGCAACCACAGACACACTCACAACTCATCCATCACACAAGCCACACACCATTAGCACCTCTCAAATAGCACCCTCACATACACCCAGCAAAACCTACACTCACCCACCCTCTCTTGCACACTCACACACACATCAATCCCCACCACCTCCCATCACCATGCCCCCAAAGAAGAATCCAAAGTTCCTAGACAGTGAATTGGAAGTCCTGGTAGATAAAATCCTCAGGGTAGAGCCACAATTGTTTGGTGCATTGGTCCAACAGAACCCCATGTCGCAGAAAACCAAGATGTGGGAGAGGATCGTCGACAGGGTGAACGCACAATCACCATGTTTGCGCACAAAGGAAGACATCCAGAACAGGTGGTATGATGTGCGCAGGAGGGTCAAGGACCTACTCAAGAAGGATTACACCTTGAGTCATCGCACCAGCAGTGGCCCTCCTGCCAAACCAGTATACCTCAGGCCCTGGGAGGAGAAGGTGCGGGCCATCCTACCACCAGAGAGCGTACATGGACTATCAAACATCCCAGAGCCTGGTGAATACACAACCAACATACCCAATATTGTGTGACAATACATACACATCACTGTCAAGGGGATAGTTAAACCATGCACCCTTAGCAAAGCCACAGTAACCAAAAGATAATCATCCCAAGATGTGTATGTCAGTTAGATAAACACAATACATGCCATCTCATAGTGATATGTAACTGTGTCATGACATGTACAAACCTAACAACAAATAGCGCAAGGCAGTGGCACAAATATAACCAACAAACACTGTCAGACATTTTGCCACCACTAGAACACCACCTCACAGGGAAGCTCACTGAAAGGAAGGAATTGTGTGTAGGCTGGTGAAATGAGTGTAGCCAATAGCATGATGGGAGTTGTAGTCACAGATATTGGACACCCTCACAATTGGCCCATCAACACCACTCTGAACCATGCTCACATCACAGGGAGTGGAAAAGAACTGACAAGATGGCTGACACTGGGTACTGCTGTGGGGAGCACAAGGCCCTGCTGGGAACTGTGCACCAACCAACAGCAGGACACCACTGACTGACATCCTGAAATCCAACTTGCACTCCCTGCAATGGAAGCACGTTCCATGGTGGGATATCTGGCTGGGTGGGAAGGAGGACTGACAGCTCTGACCATAGTTACAAGCAGCTTTTCTCACACACCCCCTTAACACAAACTCCACACAACTCACCTGGGAGAATGCAATGCCTCACACTCTAATTAAATATCCCACAAAGAACCACCACACTGGGTTATGCTGTGTGAAGCACAGGGACACTTTTGTGACTTGTAGCCAAACAAACGTCAGGACAACACTGTCAGTCATCCTGTCAGCACAGGCACACTACCCCACAGGGAAGCAGAGTCAAAAGGAAGGAAGTATGGGCATGCTGGGAAGGGGGGTGTAGGCAATAGCATGATGGGAGTGGTAGTCACAGCTCAACATCCCCCACCCACATGGCCCAGCAAGCTCACACTGAAGCATGCACACCTCACAGGGAGTGAAAAGCCACTTCAAAGATGTCTAACAATGGTGATCTGTTGTGGGGAGCACAAGGCCCTGCTGGGAACTGTGCACCAACCAACAGCAGGACACCACTGACTGACATGCTAACAACCAACATGCACTCCCTGCAATGGAAGCACGTTTCATGGTGGGATGTCTGGCCTGGGGGGAGGAGGAGTGCCAGCTCTGACTACAGCTACCAGCAGGCCCTTACACACACACCACTTCCATCAACTCCAAACAACACACCTGGGACCGTGCTCTACAAGAGAGTGAGTGAAAAGCCACTTCCAAGATGTCTGACACTGGCCTCAGCTGTGGGGAGCACAAGGCCCTGCTGGGAACTGTGCACCAACAAACAACAGGACCACACTGTCAGCCATCTTGCCATTGCTGTCACACTCACACACAGTGAAGTCGACTCAAAAGGAAGTATGGGCATGCTGGGAAGGGGGGTGTAGGCAATAGCATGATGGGAGTGGTAGTCACAGCTCAACATCCCCCACCCACATGGCCCAGCAAGCTCACACTGAAGCATGCACACCTCACAGGGAGTGAAAAGCCAGTTCAAAGATGTCTAACAATGGTGATCTGTTGTGGGGAGCACAAGGCCCTGCTGGGACCTGTGCACCAACCAACAGCAGGACACCACTGACTGACATGCTGACAACCAACATGCACTCCCTGCAATGGAAGCACGTTTCATGGTGGGATGTCTGGCCTGGGGGGAGGAGGAGTGCCAGCTCTGACTACAGCTACCAGCAGGCCCTTACACACACACCACTTCCATCAACTCCAAACAACACACCTGGGACCGTGCTCTACAAGAGAGTGAGTGAAAAACCACTTCCAAGATGTCTGACACTGGCCTCAGCTGTGGGGAGCACAAGGCCCTGCTGGGAACTGTGCACCAACAAACAACAGGACCACACTGTCAGCCATCTTGCCATTGCTGTCACACTCACACACAGTGAAGTCGACTCAAAAGGAAGTATGGGCATGCTGGGAAGGGGGTGTAGGCAATAGCATGATGGGAGTTGTAGTCACAGATATTGGTCACCCTCACAATTGGCCCATCAACACCACTCTGAATCATGCTCACATCACAGGGAGTGGAAAAGAACTGACAAGATGGCTGACACTGGGTACAGCTGTGGGGAGCACAAGGCCCTGCTGGGAACTGTACACCAACCAACAACAGGACACCACTGACTGACATCCTGAAAGCCTACTTGCACTTCCTGCAAAGGAAGCACGTTCCATGGTGGGATATCTGGCTGGGTGGGAAGGAGGACTGACAGCTCTGACCATAGTTCCCAGCAGCTTTTCTCACACACCCCCTTAACACAAACTCCACACAACTCACCTGGGAGAATGCAATGCCTCACACTCTAATCAAATATCCCACAAAGAACCACCACACTGGGTTATGCTGTGTGAAGCACAGGGACACTTTTGTGACTTGTAGCCAAACAAACGCCAGGACAACACTGTCAGCCATCCTGTCAGCACAGGCACACTACCCCACAGGGGAGCAGAGTCAAAAGGAAGGAAGTATGGGCATGCTGGGAAGGGGGTGTAGGCAATAGCATGATGGGAGTGGCAGTCACAGCTCAACATCCCCCACCCACATGGCCCAGCAAGCTCACACTGAAGCATGCACACCTCACAGGGAGTGAAAAGCCACTCCTAAGATGTCTGACAATGGTGCTCTGTTGTGGGGAGTACCAGGCCCTGCTGGGAACTGGGCTCCAACCAACAGCTGGACACCACTGACTGACATCCTGAGAGTTAACCTGCACCCACTGCAAGGGTGGCATGCTTCATGGTGGGATAACTGGGCTGGGGGAGAAGGAGGTCCGGATGTCAACCAAATACCACCAATGGTGGTCATGCACACACCTCAACATTCACATTGAAATGCTTCAGGTTGGCAGGACAATGAGCCACACCAATATCAACCTCTGACTGTGACAACTTAGGACAATGCAATGTACAGGCCCGCATCCAGAGGTACAGTCACAACTGTCATGTGTTTGAACCATTGATGCCTGTAGAAACATAACATACATTGTGTGTCTCTTCCAAAAACAGGTGATGATGGGGACACAGCAGCAGATGATGAGGAGTCCCTGTTCCAGGCTCCGGTGGCCCCTGAGCTCTCTGGTGTGGAACAGCCTCTGTCCTCCTCGGATGGCGAAGACCAACCTGGCACCTCCGGTGTGAGTCATCATGCAGCACCAGCAGGACCACCATCTGCACCCCCTGCACCCATTCCTCCAACATCTGGCAACACACAGACCACCCCCGCCGACACGGACAGACCAAGGACACTGAATGACAACAGCACAGGGACCCCAGCCCACCGTGACAACAACCCCAGTACCAACCCCCAAGGGGGCCTAGGGTCACCTGTGCGTGCCACCGCAGGTCCCGCACGTGTGGCCAGGGGTGGTGGGAGGGGTGGTAGGCAGAGGTCGCTGTTTGCAGAGGGGTCTGGACTGCATGATGACCCACAACTGGTATGCATTGCTGATGCGTACCAGAATAGCACCGGAGAGGTCAGCCAGGTAGTGGGGATCCTCAAGGACATTCAACAGCAGCAGGCTGCCCATCACGCCCGCTTGGACTCACACATGTCCCGTGTGGAGACACACATGTCTGGCATGGAGTCCAAGTGGGACACATTGGAAGAACTGACAGCGGTGCAGAAGGACATATTGACATGCTTCCGCCAGATTAGCACCAACATGTCCACACCTCCCTGTGTGCCCACAACATCTGGTGCCGCAACAACTGCAACTGCCACAGGGAGGGAGGATAACTCTGGTGGAGAGTCCTCTGCACCGCAGCAGCCTGCACGTGAGGGTCCCCCAAGAAAGAAGAGGGGTCGTCCGAGGAAGGACAACTGAGAGGCCGATGGCCATGTACATCCCCCAGGAACCCAACACCTGTTCTGGAAATTCTCCTTTGTGTGAAAACTGTTCACCCTGTCGAATGCAACCCAACTCTCCCACATGACATGGGGAGTTTAAGTTGGACTAATGTATCAGATGACTGTGGACTTTACTCAGGACATTTCTGCTACCAACACTTCAAAATCATCTGGGAACTTTGGATTCCAATCCCAATGTACAGCACCCACCATCCTGTGCACTATCCTCACTCATGTATGTAAATAAACTCACTAATACACCATACTTGCCTCTGTTGTGATTCCAACGTTGTTTTTGTCATGGAGATGATGATCTGCTAAATGACACTGTGCATGCTAACTGCTACAGCAAGTACAACACCGTCATGTGAGTCATGGCGACGTGACACATATGAGGGAGACACACCACTAGGGCTACACAACACATACACACCAGGGCCATCTGACTCATCGCCTACACTGATGTTGCCAGGAAATACAGTGGAATGCACAGACACCTCACCTATTCAGAGTCTGTGTTAACTAGCCCACAGGTGCAGTAAGCAAATGTCAGTCAGATGTATGACCACAGACAACGCACATCCCAAAGTGAAGCACAGGTTTATTACACATTTGCAACATGTTGTTTCCACTACAGATGCAAGGTAATCCCACGTGGCAGTGGCCACACAGTCAACAAGTGTAGAAGAAATAAAGTTCAGGGGTGTGTGGCACATCACCTGTAGGGAAACAACTGCTTCCACCATGGAAGTTGAATCATGGTGTCGGGGGATCACAGTTGACCAAACAACTCTGAAAGTACCCTGTGAAGGACAGACATGACACACAGTCAAAAGCACTGAAGAACAGGACAGAACTGCAATACTGATGCCCAATACATGTCACAAGATACCTACACAAAACCAAGTTAGCATGTCAACACTGTTGGGGAGTACAGACTACCTGTAAGGACACCTCGCTGCACGCATCCAGTCAAGTAGCACATGGCCACACTCAAACAGCAACAGAGCACCACCAACACATATCATGCAAACTCAAATCATTGACATAACAT
>CAWUFW010025002.1:0-51340 GCA_963921515.1 Calotriton arnoldi | reverse complement strand
TGCCAAGCCCGCCCCCTAATATAACTTTTGATACACCCACTCTAAATTACAGACTGCCATTCTCAAAACCATACACACTCCAATACCAATAAGTACATACCCACTCACTGATTCTTAGGTCTACACACACACATCTACTCACTCACCCGTACAGCCACTCATACTTACAGTCACTCAGTACAGGACTATCATATGCACTCATACACCTATATAAACACTCACACAACGCAACTCATCCATAGAGGTACTCACACACCTAGTCAGTCATGCAAATAATTAATCACACTCCAATTTACTCACCTATACAGTTATACACACCAGCTCACTTACTCATAAAAATACTAGCACATTCTTACGCTTCTATGCAATCACTGATGCAAGCACACACTCATCCATATAGCCACTCTCACAATCACACACTCTCACTTATAGCCATTTATATACTCCAACACACATATATACTGCCTTTCACATATGTAGTTACTCACACATGTACCACTGAGATATACATTCAATCACTAACACACCCATACACACACTCACCCACCCATACAGTCCATCACAGACGCACTCTTGAAACCATGTACCCAGTGAATCACCCACTCACACATCTATGCACAGAGTCACACACACCCCACCCACACAAACACTGAGGCACCCATACAGATACTCAGAGAACCAATCCATAACCCATATAGACACTCATTTAGCTAGTCAGAAACCCATGCAGCTGCTTACACAACAACAGACAGACGGATACAGACATGCACACAGTTTAGTCACTCACCCATGCATCCAGTAAGATACGTTTAATCACTCACTTATAGACTCAGTCACGCACCTACTAAATCATCCATTCAGACGCTTATACACCCACTCATTCTTCAATACGCCTTTCCCTATATATATTAAACATATTTAAACTTTACAGAAACACACAATCACTGGATGATGTCAGTGATGTCATCAGTGATGTCACTGACCATGTCATGAGTGATGTAATATGTGACGTCATCAGCAGTGCATTGAGGGCGCGAGTTATAGTTAGCTGAACTAACTATAACGGGGGAATTTCACGGGTTTTGTACGAGTGCAATGTCCAACTAACTATAACTTTCCCTAAAACCTATGGTTTTTTCAGTGAATATATATATATATATATATATATATATATATATATATATATATATTATCTACTGGCGTCGCCAGTAGATAGTTATAGTTAGGACCTATTTTCCATAGGAAATTCTCAACATTCTATTTCCAATAACTTTGGCGCCGGTTGATGAATCTTCGCGAAAGTTTCAAAACTCGGGGGGCGCGCCGGTCTGCTCCTGTCCTGAAAGTTTTGGGGTGATTCAGAAAGCGGGGCTGAGAAAAAAGGGGGGTCCCAAAACGTGTTTTCTCCATGTTAATTCACATAGGAAATTTTATTCACGGCTACAGCCCGAACTGCTGAATGGAATTACACCAAATTTGGCAAAAAAGGTAGCACTTGGTTCAGAAAGTGACCTTTTTTTTAACAGGTGTAAATCCGTTCAGTAGTTGCTGAGAAATTCAAAAAATAAGAGTCAAAAAATCAATTTCCCATAGGAAACTTTATGCAAGGCTACAGCCAGAACTGCTGAACGGAATTACACCAAATTTGGCAAAGAGGTAGTTCTTGGTTCAGAAAGAACCCTTTTGTTAAATGGTGTAAATCCGTTCAGTAGTTCCTGAGAAAATCAAAAGTAAAAACACATATATATCTGGGCGGAGCCTAACCACACATGTCATCGTGAGATCTGATTGGCTGTCAGCACTTCATCCTGGAATTGCTGGCAGCCATCTTGGGACCAATATAAATGATAGTACCCCATTGAAATGCATTGTAGTGAATTGAAGATTTTGAGGGTTACCAAAAGGAGAACTATAAAGGGTGATAACAGACTTTAGTTACATTAGAATTCATTTGTTGATGGTACCATACTAATTTCAGGAATTGTGGTGTGTTCTAAGGTGATTTTACCCTGTGAAAAACCTTCTGCTGGGATATCATGAATCATGTTTGAGAGAAAACTATTTTCACATGCTTGTCCCATACAGTTTTGGAAGGTGCTCCAGAAGCTAAAATGAGAGCATATTTTCTGTAAATTCACATTATCTTTCTCAGTCATGTGAGAATGAAGTCTGACATTCTCAGTAAAACATGTACATCCAACAAGGGCAGAGACTGTCAGTTGATTCCTTTGTGTTCTACTGCAGCTTCCCAGAGTGTTCTAAAGATCAACTAGAGTGCTAACAGCCTTACTTATGACAAAAGTATGGCATACCTGAAGCCATCTTGATTGGAATAAACTGGTAACACTTAAAACATTTAATTTAAAAAGGAACAAAATGATGGGGTTCATTTTGTCATAGAAATTATGGTTAGTGCTGTAGAAAGAAAAATTAGGACATGTTTCAAGTGTGATCTCAAATATCTTCCTGTTATATTTCAACAGGAGCAGCCTGTCAGTTGATGCCTTTGTGTTCTACTGCAGCTTCCCAGAGTGTTCTAAAGAACAACTAGAGCGCTAACAGTCTTACTTATGACAAAATTATGGCACACCTGAAGCCATCTTGATTGGAATAAACTGGTAACTCTTAAAACATTTAATTTAAAAAGGAACAAAATGAGGGGGTTCATTTTGTCATAGAAATTATGGTTAGTGCTGAAGAAAGAAAAATTAGGACATGTTTTAAGTGAGATCTCAAATACCTTCCTGTTATATTTCAACAGGAGCAGCCTGTCAGTTGATGCCTCTGTGTTCTACTGCAGCTTCCCAGAGTGTTCTAAAGAACAACTAGAGCGCTAACAGTCTTACTTTTGACAAAAGTATGGCACACCTGAAGCCATCTTGATTGGAATAAACTGGTAACACTTAAAACATTTAATTTAAAAAGGAACAAAATGAGGGGGTTCATTTTGCCATAGAAATTATGGTTAGTGCTGTAGAAAGAAACATTAGGACATGTTTTAAGTGAGATCTCAAATATCTTCCTGTTATATTTCAACAGGAGCAGCCTGTCAGTTGATGCCTTTGTGTTCTACTGCAGCTTCCCAGAGTGTTCTAAAGAACAACTAGAGTGCTAACAGCCTTACTTATGACAAAGGTATGGCACACCTGAAGCCATCTTGATTGGAATAAACTGGTAACACTTAAAACATTTAATTTAAAAAGGAACAAAATGAAGGGGTTCATTTTGCCATAGAAATTATGGTTAGTGCTGCAGAAAGAAAATTTAGGGCATGTTTTAAGTGAGATCTCAAATCCTCTTCTATTTCATTAGAAAATTCTGACATGCAGACTGAAACAATCACTTTCAATACCAGCAGTAGACATCCAGTTAACTCCCTGGTGAGCAGTAGCTTTACTACAGTGATCTAATGAACAACTAGAGTGCTAACATTCTGAATTTATGGCAAATGTGTGACACATCTGAATGCCTTCTTGATGGAATCAAAGTAAAAAACTGAAAGCATTTCCTACTGAGGAGACTGCAGTAAATGACGAAATTAGGAAACTTCATAACAAATAAGTCTCCCAAGATGGCCACCAGAGAAAAAGAGCCCAAATGTAGCACAAATATCACCCAGATGTAGCTCACATATAGCCCAATGACACAAGTGTGCAAAACACTTTTTATTTTTAGTTTTTCTGCAGTTTTATATAGTGCAAACTGGTCAGGTATTGGAGCGTTACATCTTACTTGGACCCCTTATTGCGTATTTTGCACGAAGTACATGAGATTGATCTTGCGAAACATTGACCTTTACGATTCTGTTAACCTGAAGTTGCTCTGAACCGGGCTTTGTAACATCCGTTTTTACCTACTGGTTTTAATTAATTCTCACTGTATTGTATTAGGAAAGAGGATTTACTGTTTTTATGTACACTTTTATGATCTATATTTCTAAATCAGATCAAATAAAGTTTAATGAATTCTATGGCAGGACGGAGGCGAGGATTATGCATATCTTTCCTCACTTTATTTGCATAGCAGTTCAAAGAAAACGTAACACAACAATCATTAAACAATAGACTACACAACCCATGAACCATTAGGGGGGTAGTCTCCATGGCAACTATAGTCCAATCATATCACAGTCCATCGTATATAATATCATGACGTCCCTTCCGCTTCCTCTTTCTTCACTGCTCGTCAGTTAAGTGCATTCCTTACATTCTTGGCTTAATCTGACGTTGTTGCTGTTTGTATAGCGGTTTCTTGTGCACGTTATTAGCATTATTGCCTTGGTATTGTTTCATATTCCCTGCGCAGCAGGCTCTTGCCCGAGCGTGTTCTCCCCCTCGCAGTTTCTCCCGCTGTGTGCTCTGCGCGCGGTGAGATCCTGTCAGGCGTGTCTGGTCCGAGCGAGGCAGCTCCGTCGAGCGCTCCCTCTGGTCTTTACGCGCGTTTGGGAATCCGGTCACTCCTTTAGTGTCCGCTTGATTCCCGACCAACCCTCGCCTAATTTTGACACCGCTACGCGGTGATTTCCCCACATGGCCACGTTAGTGACGAGCGCCACCTGGTGGTGGTAATTGGTATTGCGCCTCAGTCTATTCTTATAACAGCTTCGGGGAAAGCCCAGCTGTTGGAGCACCGGCGAGGGGGCTGCCTTAAGGATTTTAAGGGCATTTGTTCTGTGCTCACACCCTCTGCTATCATGTCTTCTCCAGAAGACCATTTTTACTCCTCCTACCAGGAAGTGGAGGAGGAATGGCCCCCCAACTTCTCCCTCCAGCAGTGGACCAAGCCCTCTCTCTGGCTATTTCTGGGGCGCTGGCTCCTATTAGGGATCAGGTTGATAAGCTGGCGAAAAGCATCCCTGGGGTGTTCAGTGACCCAGATCTGGTGATGGCGGGTCCCAGTAGCTCCCAGATGGGGAATAAAAGGGCCGTTAAGCATAACGCGGGGCACTTGGAAGGATTTGATAAACTTACGGAGACCTTCCTCAAGAGTGCGCGAACGCTAAAACATGCACCCTGCCGGGAGGAGGAGGGGCCCGGAGAAAATTGCGACACTGTCACCACTATTGTAGACCCCGACGGCGGGTTTCCCTTAGAGGGAGAGGGTGTATCGGAGGACGATTTCTCCTCCGATGAGGATAAGGACTCGGGGCGTCCCTGGCATCCAGAGTCCCACTCCTCTCAGTCCCCGGTTGGGGACGGGGTCCTCTCGGACATGTTCGAGCCTACCCAAATTTACCATCCTAGGTCAGCGGAGTGGACACCTGACGCCAAAGTGGCAGAGTATGTGGTGGGGAAAATCCATCAACCCCTTGAAAGGGAGGTCAGGAATAGGATGAGGGGAGAATGCCCCAGGCCCTCACTGAAGGGGAAGGTGGCACACACGCCTGAAATTGATGAGAAACTATGTACCTTTTTCTCCAAGTATATGAGGGATCCCAAGAAAGGAATTGATAGGCCTTGGACGTGGTAGGGCCCTTGACCCAAATTATTCAATTGACGGAGCGTTCCAAAGAGTCAGGATCCCCTTTGTCCACGGATATTGTGGCTGTTTGGGTGCACTACCCTAAACCCTAAAACACTACCCCCTCCACTACCCAAACACCACTGCACTACCCTAAACCCTAAAACACTACCCCCAGCACGACACCCTACACTACCCAAACATAACTGCACTACCCTAAACCCTAAAACACTACCTCCAGCACGACTCCCTATACTACCCAAACACCACTGCACTACCCTAAACCCTAAATCTACCCACAGCACAACCCCCTACACTACACAAACACCACTGCATTACCCTAAACCCTAAAACACTACCCCCAGCACAACCCCTTCACTACACAAACACCACTGCACTGCCTTAAACCCTAAAACACTACCCCCAGCACGACCCCCTACACTACACAAACACCACTGCACTACCCTAAACCCTAAATCTACCCCCAGCATGACCCCCTACACTACACAAACACCACTGCACTACCCTAAACCCTAAAACACTACCCCCAGCACGACTCCCCTCCACTACCTAAACACAACTGCACTACCCTAAACCCTAAAACACTACCCCTAGCACGACCCCCTTCACTACCCAAACACAACTGCACTACCCTAAACTCAAAAACACTACCCCCAGCATGACCCCCTACACTACCCAAACACCACTGCACGACCCTAAACACTAAAACACGACCCCCTACACTACACAAACACCACTGCACTACCCTAAACCCTAAAACACTAGAACCCAGCACGACCCCCTACAGTACACAAACACCACTGCACTACCCTAAACCCTAAAACACTACCCCCTACACTACACAAACACCACTGCACTACCCTAAACCCTAAAACACTACCCCCAGCATGACCCCTATACTACACAAACACCACTGCACTACCGTAAACCCAAAACACTACCCCAGCACTACCCCCTACACTACCCAAACACCATTGCACTACCCTAAACCCTAAAACACTACCCCCAAGCACGACCCCCTACACTACACAAACACCACTACACTACCCTAAACCCTAAAACACTACCCCCAGCATGACCCCTACACTACCCAAACACCACTGCACTACCCTAAACCCTAAAACACTACCCCCAGCACGACTCCCTACACTACACAAACACCACTGGACTACCCTAAACCCTAAAACACTACCCCCAGCACGACTCCCTGCACTACCCAAACACCACTGCACTACACTAAACCCTAAATCTACCCCCAGCATGACCTCCCACACTACACAAACACCACTGAACTACCCTAAACCCTAAAACACTACCCTCAGCACGACCCCCAACACTACCCAAACACCACTGCACTACCCTAAACCCTAAACCACTAACCCCAGCATGACCCCCTACACTACCCAAACACCACTGCACTACCCTATACCCTAAAACACGACCCCCTACACTACACAAACACAACTGCACTACCCTTAACCCTAAAACACTACCCACAGCATGATCCCCTACACTACACAAACACCACTGCACTACCCTAAACCCTAAAACACTACCCCCTACACTACACAAACACCACTGCACTACCCTAAACCCTAAAACACTACCCCCAGCATGACCCCCTACACTACACAAACACCACTGCACTACCCTAAACCCTAAATCGACCCCCAGCACGACCCCCTACACTACCCAAACACCACTGCCATACCCTAAACGCTAAAACACTACCCCAGCACTACCCCCTACACTACACAAACACCACTGCACTACACTAAACCCTAAATCTACCCCCAGCATGACCTCCCACACTACACAAACACCACTGAACTACCCTAAACCCTAAAACACTACCCTCAGCACGACCCCCAACACTACCCAAACACCACTGCACTACCCTAAACCCTAAACCACTAACCCCAGCATGACCCCCTACACTACCCAAACACCACTGCACTACCCTATACCCTAAAACACGACCCCCTACACTACACAAACACAACTGCACTACCCTTAACCCTAAAACACTACCCACAGCATGATCCCCTACACTACACAAACACCACTGCACTACCCTAAACCTAAAACACTACCCCCTACACTATACAAACACCACTGCATTACTCTAAACCCTAAAACACTACCCCCAGCACGACCCCCTCACAACACAAACACCACTGCACTACCCTAAACCCTAAATCGACCCCCAGCACGACCCCCTACACTACCCAAACACCACTGCCATACCCTAAACGCTAAAACACTACCCCAGCACTACCCCCTACACTACACAAACACCACTGCACTAACATAAACCCTAAAACACTACCCCCAGCACAACCCCCTACACTACACAAACACCACTGCACTACCCTAAACCCTACAACACTACCCCCAGCATGACTCCCTACACTACCCAAACACCACTGCACTACCCTAAACCCTAAATCTACCCCCAGCACGACCCCCTACACTACCCAAACACCACTGCACTACCCTAAACCATAAAACACTACCCCCAGCATGACCCCCTACACTACACAAACACCACTGCACTACCCTAAACCCTAAAACACTACCACCAGCATGACCCCCTACACTACTCAAACACCACTGTACTACCCTAAACCCTAAAACACTACCCCAGCACGACCCCCTACACTACCCATACACCACTGCACTACCCTAAACCCTAAAACACTACCCCCAGCACAACCCCCTACACTACTGCACTACCCTAAACCCTAAAACACTACCCCCAGCACGACCCCCTACACTACCCAAACACCACTGCACTACCCTAAACCCTAAAACACTACCCCCAGCACGACCCCTACACCACCCAAACACCACTGCACTACCCTAAACCCTAGAAAAGAAACCCCCACCCCATGCCTAATCCCCCTTACCTCTCACTCTTCGTGGTTCCTCTCTCCTCGTGGTTCCTGCTTCACGTCGTCTCTGAGGGGCGGTGCACGTCGTTGTGAGGAAACGGAACAGCCTCTGTTTCCTTACAACGACATGGATCAGTCTACATGTTTTTAGAACGCATGGTCATTTACCATACATACCTTTACAACAAAATTTGTTGTAAAGGCATGCGTGGTAAATGACCATGTGTTCTAAAAAATGCGTAGTAATGACTTTGTGATGTACAACGCATGCGTGGTAATGCATGTGTTGTAATGGTATCGCAAAGTAAAAAAGTCGTTGTAACGGCTGTTTACCGATCGAAGCTGGCCCCTGTTCTTCAGTGAGACGTTTATTTGATTAATTAGGAGGAAGGAATGTGTTTTTTTTACCGAAAAGTGCATTCCCGGCTGTTGTATTGTGAAAGTGTCCGCGTGGCCTGGTTTCACTTCCGGTGAGAGAGTGGAAGAGTCTGTTTGGATCTAAAGAAGTTCTGTTGTTGGACGGGGCCGGCGCGACATGTCATCAGAAAACATAGCTAATGGAAAGCGTCCTCCCTAAAGTGTGGAGCAGTGCCATGAGAGGTCAACGAGTGTGCATCCCACCGCAGTATGACCGTACCGCATGACCCATGTGCCACCTCCAGGGTACGGGAGGCAGAAGCGGCATCGCAGGTCCTCTTGAAGACCGTTGTAGCACTAATTCTACATTTTGGTACTAGGGCATTTTAACTTCGTTGTTCCTGCCAGATACAAAGAGAAGATCCTGTGTTATTCAGTGCCCTCGTTACCTTTTTGTGGGTTGTGGTGCTTGTCACTTCGCTGCCCCGCCGGTGCACACGACTGGGCACCCCACCTCGTGTGCCATCTGCAGGGCCTCTGCCCTCGGATCACTGGTTTTGGTTTCTGGAGTGGCAACATAAACAGTTGCTCCCAAAGGACTAGCCTGAACACTTAGGTGAATATCCCCTGCACCAGCATTCCACGGAAATTCTTTCCTAGCTCTCCCACATCAACGAGGACGTCATAATAGCACGGCTCTGCTCGCAACACCGTATGACGTCATCGGAGCCATAAGAGGACCTCGTCGGCGTGCTGACGTCAGTTCCACCCATTTTTTCTGTGCCACCGAGGCAAACAGGGGACCGAGACATTTTCACATGTATACATAGAATAATAAATATATATATATTCACTGAAAAAACTATAGGTTTCAGGCACGTTATAGTTAGAAATTAGCATTTAAAAAACCTTAGAAATTCACTGAAAAAACCATATGTTTCAGGCACGTTATAGTTAGAAATTAGCATTTAAAAACCTTAGAAATTCACTGAAAAAACCATAGGTTTCAGGGGCGTTATAGTTAGTTGGACATTTCACTCGTACAAAACCATAGACATTCCCCCGTTATAGTTAGTTCAGCTAACTATAACTCGCGCGCTCCGCAATGCACTGCTGATGACGTCACATATTACATCACTCATGACATGGTCAGTGACATCACTCATGACATCACTGATGACATCTCAAATGACATCACTGATGACATCACTGATGACATCATCCAGTGAATGTGTGTTTTTCTGAAAATTAAATATGTTTTATATATGTATATCTCAAGGTCGATGGAAGAATAAATGGGTATATAAGTGTCTAAATGGATGATTTTTTTTGTAAAATTGATTGTATAACTGACTAAGTGTATCTTAGTGAATACATGGGTTAGTGAGTAATGTTTAAATATGAAAATATCTGTATCAGTCTCTCACTTTGTGTATAAGTGGCTGCATGTGTTGGTGAGTAGCTACATGAGTGTCTATATGGGTTATTAGTTGGTTTTTTGAGTATCAGTATGAGTGTCTGAGTGTCTGTATGGTTCGGTGGGGGGTATTACTTAGTGCATAGATGCATGAATGAGTGACTCACTGTTTGTATGTGTTGAAGACAGCATGTGTGCAGGACTGTATAGGTGGATGAGTATGTGTATGGGTGTGTTAGTGAGTGAATGACTGTCTCAATAGTGTCTTTATGAGTAACTACATATGTTTTAAACTAGTATATGTGAGTATTGGTGTATATAAGTGAGTATATGTGAGAGTGAGAGATTGGAAGAGTTCCTGTACCAATAAGTAGGTGTTTCTATAAGTGATTGTTTAAGAGAGTAAGTATGTGTAAGTTTCTGTAGAAGTAAGTGTGGTAGTGTGTGTATAACTGTATATGCAAGTAAATGGATGTTTGATATTTTGTTTGCATGTGTGACTATGTGTGTGAGTAACTCTATGGATGAGTGGTGGTGTGTAACAGGATGTATAGGTGTATGAGTACATGTATGAATGACTGTATAGGGACTGTTGGTGAATGAGTGGATGTGTGAGTAGATCTTGGAATTACTGAATAGGTGTGTTGTAACTGGTATTGGTATGTCCATTGTTTTGAAAATGTTAGTTTGTATTTTTGAGTGTGTGTATCAAAGGTTATATTAGGGTGAGAGGAGGTCTGCCACTCTATCACAAGGATGATGTCATCAGTGATGTCATCAGTGATGTCATTTGAGATGTCATCAGTGATGTCATGAGTGATGTCACTGACCATGTCATGAGTGATGTAATATGTGACGTCATCAGCAGTGCATTGCGGGCGCGCGAGTTATAGTTAGCTGAACTAACTATAACGGGGGAATTTCTATGGTTTTGTACGAGTGAAATGTCCAACTAACTATAACGCCCCTGAAACCTATGGTTTTTCAGTGAATTTCTAAGGTTTTTAAATGCTAATTTCTAACTATAACGTGCCTGAAACCTATGGTTTTTCAGTGAATATATATATATATATATATATATATATATTCACTGAAAAACCATAGGTTTCAGTCACGTTATAGTTAGAAATTAGCATTTAAAAAACCTTTGAAATTCACTAAAAAACCATAGGTTTTAGGGACAGTTATAGTTAGTTGGACATTTCACTCGTACAAAACCATAGAAATTCCCCGTTATAGTTAGTTCAGCTAACTATAACTCGGGCTCCCAAAGCACAGCTGATGACGTCACATATTACATCACTCATGACATGGTCAGTGACATCACTGATGACATCACTGATGACATCTCAAATGACATCACTGATGACATCACTGATGACATCATCCAGTGACAGTGTTTCTGTAAAGTTTAAATATGTTTAATATATATAGGGAAAGGCGTATTGAAGAATGAGTGGGTGTATAAGTGTCTGAATGGATGATTTAGTACGTGAGTGACTGACTCTACAAGTGAGTGATTAAATGTATCTTACTGAATGCATGGGTTAGTGACTAAACTGTGTGAATGTCTGTATCTGTCTGTTGGTTTGTAAGCGGCTGCATGGCTTTCTGAATAGCTACATGAGTGTCTACATGGGTTATTGATTGATTGTCTGAGTATCTGTATGGGTGCCTGAGTGTTTGTGTGGGTGGGGTGTGTGTGACTGTGCATAGATGTGTGAGTTGGTGATTCACTGGGTGCATGGTTTCAAGAGTGCATCTGTGATGGACTGTATGGGTGGGTGAGTGTGTGTATGGGTGTGTTAGTGATTGAATGTATATCTCAGTGGTACATGTGTGAGTAACTACATATGTGAAAGGCAGTATATATGTGTGTTGGAGTATATAAATGGCTATAAGTGAGAGTGTGTGATTGTGAGAGTGGCTATATGGATGAGTGTGTACTTGTATCAGTGATTGTATAAGAGCGTAAGAATGTGCTAGTATTTGTATAAGTAAGTGAGCTGGTGTGTGTATAACTGTATAGGTGAGTAAATGTTATGTTATGTTATGTTAAGATAACTTGTAGAGCGCACAGCTGCCCCAGCAACGGGGCGTCCCGGCGCTATAGCAAAAGAGAGGCTCAAACTGCGAGTATCCAGGGGAGAGGAGATAAGAAGGGCCAGGAAAGACAAGTAGGACAAAGAGGGGGAAACCTAGTGAGGGAACAGATGGGTCTTTAGTGCTTTACGGAAGGATAAGTAGTTGTCCATACTCCGGATGTGAGACGGAAGATCGTTCCAGAGCTTGGCAGCCAGAACACGGAACGAGCGACCACCAGCACGGGCCCTCTTAACCCGTGGTACAGAAACAAAATGTTTGCCAGTAAAGCGCAAATGACGCGAGGGAGTGTAGATCGAAAGCAGGCCAGATATTATACTAGAGGTGGAAGATTTCAAGATCTTAAAAGCAAAGCAGAGAGACTTGAACACCAGCCGCCTCTCCATTGGCAGCCAATGTAGCGTCGAATGGTGCTAGAGGTGGAACAGCGGCTGGGCATGGCAAGAAGAGTTCTGGCGGCGACATTCTGGACCCTCTGAAGTCTTGAGATCTCGGTCTTATTGACCCCAAGATAGAGCACGCTGGCATAGTCCAGTCTAGATAGGACAGATGCTTGCACAATAGTCTGCCGAATGGAGGGGTCAAAGAAACCCAACATGGGTCTAAGACTACGCAGAATGCCAAGGCAAGTCGCCGCCACCTTCTTGGTTTGAGCTTGGAAGCTCAGCGCCGAGTCAACCCATACACCCAGATTTTTCACCACCTTTTTTGGAATGGGGGAGGTCCCAGGGAGGAGGGCCACCAGTGCTCACTCCACAGCTCATGATCCTTCCCAACCAGCAGGACCTCAGTCTTGCTGGCGTTGAGCTGTAGGCAATTGGCAGTCAACCACTCTGCTACATCCGCCAAACCACTCTGAAACTTGGCCGCGTCATTTTGACAGTCATTGGAGAGGGCGACTACAAGTTGAGTGTCATCTGCATATGACACAATCGTCAGCCCTCTCCTTTTGGCTAAATTAGCCAGCGGCTGGACATATAAGTTAAAAAGTGTCGGGCTTAGCGCAGAGCCCTGTGGGACCCCCTGATGGATGGAATACACCTTAGATGAAAAAGGGGGAGCCGAGACTTGGAAAGAACTGTCTGAGAGAAAAGAAGTAAGCCAGGTCAAAGCAGTGCCTACAATGCCGGCCTCCTTAAGTCTTTGAATCAGGATCTGATGCGAGACCGTATCAAAAGCGGCACTCAGATCCAATAGGATCAGGGCCGAGGTCCGTCCCTCAACCAAAGCTGCTCTCAGATGTTCAGATACAGCTAGGAGGGCTGATTCAGTACTAAGGCCGCGACGGAAGCCACACTGGGAGGAATCCAAGATGTGATTTTCCTCCAAGTAGTTAGACAGAATGGAATTGACATGCGCTTCGGTGATTTTAGAAATCCACGGCAACAAGGAGATAGGGCGGAAGTTCTCCAGTTTAGTCGGGTCTAGCGTAGGCTTCTTTAGGAGAGGCAGGACAACGGCCTGCTTCCATGCCCTGGGGACAATGGCCCTGGCCAAAGACAGGTTAATGATCTGGCCCAGTGGTGTGAGTAGAACAGATAGAAGCCTCCTCATATGTTCCGGCTTCATAGGGTCAGTCGGGGAACCAGATTTAACCTTCCCGCAGAGTATAGTAAGTGTTCCTTCAGTAATGGGAGGAAAGGTGGCTAATGTTTGGGTAGAGGGAGATGGACCCTCGGACTCACTACCCAAGACCGTCAAAGGGAAGGTTTTATAGATGTTTTCCACCTTGTTCAAAAAGAAGGTGGCTAGGTCCTCACAGTACTCGTTCGACTTGACTGTGGGTGCCTTTGGTGCCCCAGCGTTTTTAAGTTAGAGATGATGGAAAAGATCTTCTTGCTGGGGTTCTGACTATTTCTGATTTCCTCAGAAAAATAGGAAGCCTGTGCTTTCTGAACAGCTCTGTGGTATTTTTTTATGGCGGATTGCTAATGGCCTTTCAGAGTGATATCAAAGTCTCGCCTCCATTCCCGTTCCAACCGTTTACACGCTTTGCGCATGGTGGAAAGGTTGCCATTATACCAGGGGTTGGACTTGGTGCTACGTCCCTTCGACCATTTGGCCGGGACCATAGCATCCAGCGGGAGCCTTAGCCAATCGGTAAAGACATCACTGGCCAAGTTCGGCTCGTCTGGCCAGCATGGCATACGAGATGAAAGAGAGGTGCAGAGCTGATTGAAGTTTAATTTATGCCAGGGGCGGCGGAAAGTGCAATTCTGATGGGGCCGGTGAGTTGACACCATCCCAGGAAGCTTCATGGAGATCAAATAATGATCCGTCCAGCACAGTGGAGAGGGGGTTAAGACAGAGAGACCTGGAAGGTTAGAGAAAACTGGGTCCAATAAATGGCCCGCAGAGTGAGTGGGACCATGGACCAATTGACGCAGCTGGCAGGCCTCTAGGTCTGCAGCGAGATTAATGGGTGTGTGATTACGTTTTTTGCATGACTGACTAGGTGTGTGAGTACCTCTATGGATGAGTGGCGGTGTGTGAGTGTTTATATAGGTGTATGAGTGCATATGATAGTCCTGTACTGAGTGACTAAGTATGAGTGACTGTACGGGTGAGTGAGTGGATGTGTGTGTAGACCTAAGAATCAGTGAGTGGGTATGTAGTTTTTGGTGTTGGAGTGTCTATGGTTTTGAGAATGGCAGTCTGTAATTTAGAGTGGGTGTATCAAAAGTTATATTAGGGTGTGAGAAGATGCATGAAATTATCACATGGATGATGTCATCAGTGATGTCATTTGAGATGTCATCAGTGATGTCATCAGTGATGTCACTGACCATGTCATGAGTGATGTAATATGTGATGTCATCAGCAGTGCATTGCGGGCGCGAGTTATAGTTAGCTGAACTAACTATAACGGGGAATTTCTATGGTTTTGTACGAGTGAAATGTCCAACTAACTATAACTGTCCCTAAAACCTATGGTTTTTTCAGTGAATTTCAAAGGTTTTTTAAATGCTAATTTCTAACTATAACGTGTCTGAAACCTATGGTTTTTTCAGTGAATTTCAAAGGTTTTTTAAATGCTAATTTCTAACTATAACGTGCCTGAAACCTATGATTTTTTTAAGTGAATTTCAAAAGTTTTTTTAAATGCTAGTTTCTAACTATGCCTACAGAGGTAGGACATGTGAAGAAAGAAGAAAAAACGCACAGAAAGAAGCAAAAGATGTGCAGAAAGAACCAACAGAGGAGCAGAAAGAGGCCTTGTTGCAAAATCATCCTGTGTCCACAACTTTTTCAGACGGGTACTGGTGGTAACTGACTCTGACTAACCAGAGCCAGTGCTATGCTAAAAGACACTAAGAATACAGTGAAAACACCTACATACACTAGGGAACACTATGCGTTGGGGTACCCCTGTGATTAGCATGACCTCCTCTGCAAGTCCCTAGTACATAATAGGGCAGGGGATTAAAACTACCTCTTAAAACGCGCTACAGGGCGCGTTTGCACAGTGGTGAAGGGAGGGGGCCTGAGGTGACATGTGTGCAAACGCACCCCATGGCGCGTTTTAAGTTGCGGGATTAAGTCCCCTTGAATTCTGAGGGTCCCTGGGGCCCAACTAGCCCCCAGGTACCTACAGTTAGGACCACAGAGCTGAGTTGCAGAGAGGCGTTCCGAGGCCAAGCACCTTTTTCACCTCTCTGCAACGCAACTCTGTTGTGCTTACTGAAGGTACCTGGTGGGCTAGTTGGCCCCAGGGTCCCTCAGGATTCAAAGGGAATTAATTCCCCAACTTAAAACGCACCACAGGGCGTGATTGCGCACATGTCACCTGAGGCCCCGCCCCTCCCTTCACCACTGTGCAAACGCGCCCCGTGGTGCGTTTTAAGTTGGGGGATTAGGTCACCTTGAATCCTGAGGGTCCCTGGGGCCCAACTAGCCCACTAGGTACTTCCAGTAAGCACCACAGGCCTGCGTTGCAACGCCTGTAACAAATTGTGCAGTTGTGTTTAGGTAGTGAAGAGGGTCGTGCTGGGGGTAGTGTTTTAGGGTTTAGGGTAGTGCAGTGGTGTTTGTGTAGTGTAGGGGGTCATGCTGGGGGTAGATTTAGGGTTTAGGGTAGTGCAGTGGTGTTTGGGTAGTGTAGGGAGTCGTGCTGGGGGAGTGTTTTAGGGTTTAGGGTAGTGCAGTGGTGTTTGGGTAGTGTAGGGGGTCGTGCTGGGGGAGTGTTTTAGGGTTTAGGGTAGTGCAGTGGTGTTTGGGTAGTGTAGGGGGTCATGCTGGGGGTAGTGATTTAGGGTAGTGCAGTGGTGTTTGGGTAGTGTAGGGGGTACTGCTGGGGGTAGTGTTTTAGGGTTTAGGTTAGTGCAGTGGTGTTTGGGTAGTGTAGGGGTACTGCTGGGGGTAGTGTTTTAGGGTTTAGGGTAGTGCAGTGGTGTTTGTGTAGTGTAGGGGGTAGTGTTTTAGGGTAGTGCAGTGGTGTTTGTGTAGTGTAGGAGGTCGTGTTTTAGGGTTTAGGGTAGTGCAGTGGTCTTTGGGTAGTGTAGGGAGTCGTGCGGGGGTAGTGTTTTAGGGTTTAGGGTAGTGTAGGGGGTCATGCGTGGGGTAGTGTTTTAGGGATTAGGGTAGTGCATTGGTGTTTGGGTAGTGTAGGGGGTCATGCGGGGGTAGTGTTTTAGGGTTTAGGGCAGTGCAGTGGTGTTTGGGTAGTGTAGGGGGTCGTGCTGGGGGAGTGTTTTAGGGTTTAGGGCAGTGCAGTGGTGTTCGGGTAGTGTAGGGGGTCGTGCTGGGGGAGTGTTTTAGGGTTTAGGGCAGTGCAGTGGTGTTCGGGTAGTGTAGGGGGTCGTGCTTGGGGGAGTGTTTGAGGGTTTAGGGCAGTGCAGTCGTGTTCGGGTAGTGTAGGGGGTTGTGCTGGGGGTAGTATTTTAGGGTTTAGGGTAGTGCAGTGGTGTTCGGGTAGTGTAGGGGGTCGTGCTGGGGGTAGTGTTCTAGGGTTTAGGGCAGTGCAGTGGTGTTTGGGCAGTGTAGGGGGTAATGCTGGGGGTGGTGTTTTAGGGTTTAGGGCAGTGCAGTGCAGTGGTGTTCGGGCAGTGTAGGGGGTCGTGCTGGGGGTGGTGTTTCAGGGTTTAGGGCAGTGCAGTGGTGTTCGGGCAGTGTAGGGGTGGTGTTTCAGGGTTTAGGGCAGTGCAGTGGTGTTCGGGCAGTGTAGGGGGTCGTGCAGGGGTGGTGTTTCAGGGTTTAGGGCAGTGGTGTTAGGGCAGTGTAGGGGGTCGTGCTGGGGGTGGTGTTTCAGGGTTTGGGGCAGTGCAGTGGTGTTCGAGCAGTAAAGGGAGTCGTGCTGGGGGTGGTGTTTCAGGGTTTAGGGCAGTGCAGTGGTGTTCGGGCAGTGTAGGGGGCGGTGCAGGGGGTGGTGTTTCAGGGTTTAGGGCAGTGCAGTGGTGTTCGGGCAGTGTAGGGGGTGGTGTTTCAGGGTTTAGGGCAGTGCAGTGGTGTTCAGGCAGTGTAGGGGGTCATGCAGGGGGTGGTGTTTCAGGGTTTAGGGCAGTGCAGTGGTGTTCGGGCAGTGTAGGGGGTCGTGCTGGGGCTGGTGTTTCAGGGTTTAGGGCAGTACAGTGGTGTTCGGGCAGTGTAGGGGGTCATGCTGGGGCTGGTGTTTCAGGGTTTAGGGCAGTGCAGTGGTGTTCGGGCAGTGTAGGGGGTTGTGCTGGGGCTGGTGTTTCAGGGTTTAGGGCAGTGCAGTGGTGTTCGGGCAGTGTAGGTGGTCGTGCTGGGGCTGGTGTTTCAGGGTTTAGGGCAGTGCAATGGTGTTCGGGCAGTGTAGGGGGTCATGCTGGGGCTGGTGTTTCAGGGTTTAGGGCAGTGCAGTGGTGTTCGGGTAGTGTGGGGGTCTTGCTGCTGCTGGTGTTTCAGAGTCTAGGGCAGTGCAGTGGTGTTCGGGCAGTGTAGGGGGTCTTGCTGGGGCTGGTGTTTCAGGGTTTAGGGCAGTGCAGTGGTGTTTGGGCAGTGTAGGGGGTCATGCTGGGGGTGGTGTTTCAGGGTTTAGGGCAGTGCAGTGGTGTTTGGGCAGTGTAGGGGGTCATGCTGGGGCTAATGTTTCAGGATTTAGGGCAGAGCAATGGTGTTCAGGCAGTGTAGGGGTTTTGCTGGAGGTGGTGTTTCAGGGTTTAGGGCAGTGCAGTGGTGTTCGTGCAGTGTAGGGGGTGGTGTTTCAGGGTTTAGGGCAGTGGTGTTCAGGCAGTGTAGGGGTCTTGCTGGGGTTGATGTTTCAGGGTTTAGGGCAGTGCAGTGGTGTTCGGGCAGTGTAGGGGGTCGTGCTGGGGGTGGTGTTTCAGGGTTTAGGGCAGCGCAGTGGTGTTCCGGCAGTGTAGGAGGTCGTGCAGGGGTGGTGTTTCAGGGTTTAGGGCAGTGCAGTGGTGTTCGGGCAGTGTAGGGGGTCGTGCTGGGGGTGGTGTTTCAGGGTTTAGGGCAGTGCAGTGGTGTTCGGGCAGTGTAGGGTGTCGTGCTGAGGGGTGGTGTTTCAGGGTTTAGGGCAGTGCAGTGGTGTTCGGGCAGTGTAGGGGGTCATGCAGGGGGTTGTGTTTCAGGGTTTAGGGCAGTGCAGTGGTGTTTGGGCAGTGTAGGGGGTCGTGCAGGGGGTGGTGTTTCAGGGTTTAGGGCAGTGCAGTGGTGTTCGGCCAGTGTAGGTGGTCTTGCTGGGGGTGGTGTTTCAGGCTTTAGTGCAGTGGTGTTTGGGCAGTGTAGGGGGTCTTGCTGGGGCTGGTGTTTCAGGGTTTAGGGCAGTGCAGTGGTGTTCGGGCAGTGTAGGGGGTCTTGCTGGGGCTGGTGTTTCAGGGTTTAGGGCAGTGCAGTGGTGTTCGGGCAGTGTAGGGGGTCGTGCTGGGGCTGGTGTTTGAGGGTTTAGGGTAGTGCAGTGGTGTTCGGGCAGTGTAGGGGGTCGTGCTGGGGCTGGTGTTTCAGGGTTTAGGGAAGTGCAGTGGTTTTCGGGCAGTGTAGGCGGTCGTGCTGGGGCTGGTGTTTCAGGATTTAGGGCAGTGCAGTGGTGTTCGGGCAGTGTACGGGGTTGTGCTGGGGCTGGTGTTTCAGGGTTTAGGGCAGTGCAGTGGTGTTCGGGCAGTGTAGGGGGTCGTGCTGGGGGTGGTGTTTCAGGGTTTAGTGCAGTGCAGTGGTGTTCGGGCAGTGTAGGGGGTCGTGCTGGGGCTGGTGTTTCATGGTTTAGGGCAGTGCAGTGGTGTTCGGGCAGTGTAGGGGGTCGTGCTGGGGGTGGTGTTTCAGGGTTTAGGGCAGTGCAGTGGTGTTCGGGCAGTGTAGGGGGTCGTGCTGGGGCTGGTGTTTCATGGTTTAGGGCAGTGCAGTGGTGTTCGGGCAGTGTACGGGGTCATGCTGGGGGTGGTGTTTCAGGGTTTAGGGCAGTGCAGTGGTGTACGGGCAGTGTAGGGGTCTTGCTGGGGGTGGTGTTTCAGGGTTTAGGGCAGTGGTGTTCGGGCAGTGTAGGGGGTCGTGCTGGGGGTGGTGTTTCAGGGTTTAGGGCAGTGCAGTGGTGTTCGGGCAGTGTAGGGGGTCGTGCTGGGGCTGGTGTTTCATGGTTTAGGGCAGTGCAGTGGTGTTCGGGCAGTGTAGGGGGTCATGCTGGGGGTGGTGTTTCAGGGTTTAGGGCAGTGCAGTGGTGTACGGGCAGTGTAGGGGGTCTTGCTGGGGGTGGTGTTTCAGGGTTTAGGGCAGTGGTGTTCAGGCAGTGTAGGGGGTCTTGCTGGGGGTAGTGTTTCGGGGTTTAGGGCAGTGCAGTGGTGTTCGTGCAGTGTAGGGGGTCGTGCTGGGGGTGGTGTTTCAGGGTTTAGGGCAGTGCAGTAGTGTTCGGGCAGTGTAGGGGATCGTGCAGGGGGTGGTGTTTCAGGGTTTAGGGCAGTGCAGTGGTGTTCGGGCAGTGTAGGGGGTCATGCTGGGGGTGGTGTTTCAGGGTTTAGGGCATTGCAGTGGTGTTTGGGCAGTGTAGGGTGTCGTGCAGGGGGTGGTGTTTCAGGGTTTAGGGCAGTGGTGTTCGGGCAGTGTAGGGGTCGTGCTGGGGCTGGTGTTTCAGGGTTTAGGGCAGTGCAGTGGTGTTTGGGCAGTGTAGGGGGTCTTGCTGGGGGTGGTGTTTCAGGGTTTAGGGCAGTGGTGTTCGGGCAGTGTAGGGGTCTTGCTGGGGGTGGTGTTTCAGGGTTTAGGGCAGTGCAGTGGTGTTCGGGCAGTGTAGGGGGTCTTGCTGGGGGTAGTGTTTCAGGGTTTAGGGTAGTGCAGTGGTGTTCGTGCAGTGTAGGGGGTCGTGCTGGGGATGGTGTTTCAGGGTTTAGGGCAGTGCAGTAGTGTTCGGGCAGTGTAGGGGTCGTGCAGGGGGTAGTGTTTCAGGGTTTAGGGCAGTGCAGTGGTGTTCGAGGTCGTGCTGGGGGTGGTGTTTCAGGGTTTAGGGCAGTGCAGTGGTGTTCGGGCAGTGTAGGGGTCGTGCTGGGGATGGTGTTTCAGGGTTTAGGGCAGTGGTGTTCGGGCAGTGTAGGGGGTCTTGCTGGGGGTGATGTTTCAGGGTTTAGGGCAGTGCAGTGGTGTTCGGGCAGTGTAGGAGGTCTTGCTGGGGGTAGTGTTTCAGGGTTTAGGGTAGTGCAGTGGTATTCGGGCAGTGTAGGGGTCATGCTGGGGGTGGTGTTTCAGGGTTTAGGGCAGTGCAGTGGTGTTCGGGCAGTGTAGGGGGTCGTGAAGGGGGTGGTGTTTCAGGGTTTAGGGCAGTGCAGTGGTGTTCGGGCAGTGTAGGGGGTCGTGCTAGGGTATGTGTTTCAGGGTTTAGGGCAGTGCAGTGGTGTTCGGGCAGTGTAGGGGTTCGTGCAGGGGCTGGTGTTTCAGGGTTTTGGGCAGTGCAGTGGTGTTCGGGCAGTGTAGGGTGTCGTGCTGGGGGTAGTGTTTTAGGGTTTATGGTAGTGCAGTGGTGCTTGTGTAGTGTAGGGGGTCGTGCTGGGGGTAGTGTTTTAGGGTTTAGGGTAATGCAGTGGTGTTTGTGTAGTGTAGGGGTCATGTTTTAGGGTAGTGCAGTGGTGTTTGGGTAGTGTAGGGGTCGTGCTGGGGGTAGTGTTTTAGGATTTAGGTTAGTGCAGTGGTGTTTGGGTAGTGTAGAGGGTCGTGCTGGGGGTAGTGTTTTAGGGTTTAAGGTAGTGCAGTGGTGTTTGTGTAGTGTAGGGGGTCGTGCTGGGTGTAGTGTTTTAGGGTTTAGGGTAGTGCAGTGGTGCTGGTGTAGTGTAGGGGGTAGTGTTTTAGGGTTTAGGGTAGTGCAGTGGTGTTTGTGTAGTGTAGGGGGTCATGTTTTAGGGTAGTGCAGTGGTGTTTGGGTAGTGTAGGGGTCGTGCTGGGGGTAGTGTTTTAGGATTTAAGTTAGTGCAGTGGTGTTGGGGTAGTGTTTTAGGGTTTAGGGTAGTGCAGTGGTGTTTGTGTAGTGTAGGGGGTCATGCTGGGGGTAGTGTTTTAGGGTTTAGGATAGTGCAGTGGTGCTTGTGTAGTGTAGGGGTCGTGCTGGGGTAGTGTTTTAGGGTTTAGGATAGTGCAGTGGTGCTTGTGTTGTGTAGGGGTCGTGCTGGGGTAGTGTTTTAGGGTTTAGGGTAGTGCAGTGGTGTTTTTGTAGTGTAGGGGGGTCATGTTTTAAGATGCAACGCTCCAATACCTGACCAGTCTGCACTACATAAAACTGCAAAAAAACTAAAAATAAAAAGTGTTTTGCACATATGGCAAAATGAACCCCCTCATTTTGTTCCTTTTTAAATTAAATGTTTTAAGTGTTACCAGTTTATTCCAATGAAGATGGCTTCAGGTGTGCCATACTTTTGTCATAAGTAAGGCTGTTAGCACTCTAGTTGTTCTTTAGAACACTCTGGGAAGCTGCAGTAGAACACAAAGGCATCAACTGACAGGCTGCTCCTGTTGAAATATAACAGGAAGATATTTGAGATCTCACTTAAAACATGTCCTAATTTTTCTTTCTACAGCACTAACCATAATTTCTATGGCAAAATGAACCCCTCATTTTGTTCCTTTTTAAATTAAATGTTTTAAGTGTTACCAGTTTATTCCAATCAAGATGGCTTCAGGTGTGCCATACTTTTGTCATAAGTAAGGCTGTTAGCGCTCTAGTTGTTCTTTAGAACACTCTGGGAAGCTGCAGTAGAACACAAAGGCATCAACTGACAGGCTGCTCCTGTTGAAATATAACAGGAAGATATTTGAGATCACACTTGAAACATGTCCTAATTTTTCTTTCCAGAGCACTAACCATAATTTCTATGACAAGATGAACCCCATCATTTTGTTCCTTTTTAAATTAAATGTTTTAAGTGTTACCAGTTTATTCCAATCAAGATGGCTTCAGGTGTGCCATACTTTTGTCATAAGTAAGGCTGTTAGCACTCTAGTTGTTCTTTAGAACACTCTGGGAAGCTGCAGTAGAACACAAAGGAATCAACTGACAGTCTCTGCCCGTGTTGGATGTACATGTTTTACTGAGAATGTCAGACTTCATTCTCACATGACTGAGAAAGATAATGTGAATTTACAGAAAATATGCTCTCATTTTAGCTTCTGGGGCACCTTCCAAAACTGTATGGGACAAGCATGTGAAAATAGTTTTCTCTCAAACATGATTCATGATATCCCAGCAGAAGGTTTTTCACAGGGTAAAATCACCTTAGAACACACCACAATTCCTGAAATTAGTATGGTACCATCAACAAATGAATTCTAATGTAACTAAAGTCTGTTATCACCCTTTATAGTTCTCCTTTTGGTAACCCTCAAAATCTTCGATTCACTTCAATGCATTTCAATGGGGTACTATCATTTATATTGGTCCCAAGATGGCTGCCAGCAATTCCAGGATGAAGTGCTGACAGCCAATCAGATCTCACGATGACGTGTGGTTAGGCTCCGCCCAGATATATATATGTTTTTACTTTTGATTTTCTCAGCAACTACTGAACGGATTTACACCATTTAACAAAAGGGTTCTTTTTGAACCAAGAACTACCTCTTTGCCAAATTTGGTGTAATTCCGTTCAGCAGTTCAGGCTGTACCCTTGCATAAAGTTTCCTATGGGAAATTGATTTTTTGACTCTTATTTTTTTAATTTCTCCGTAACTACTGAACGGATTTACACCATTTAACAAAAGGGTTCTTTCTGAACCAAGAACTACCTCTTTGCCAAATTTGGTGTAATTCCGTTCAGCAGTTCGGGCTGTAGCCGTGTCTAAAGTTTCCTATGGGAAAATGAATGGGGAAAACACGTTTTGGGACCCCCTTTTTCTCGGCCCCGCTTGACGAATCACCCTGAGACTTTCAGGGTACGAGCGGACCAGAGCGGGCCATAAAGTTTGAAAATTTCGCAAAGATTCGTCAACCGACGCAAGAGTTATTTCAAATAGAATGTCGCGGATTTCCTATGGAAAATAGGTCCTAACTATAACTATCTACTGGCGACCGCCAGTAGATAATATATATATATATGTATTAATTAATAATGTTCATATTAAGAATTGTATATTTGTTTTATTTAATAGGTTTATTAAAATATGTAATGTTTTAAAGTGAAATACTTTCCCTACTGTTGCTTAGACTGGAGGGGGAATAGTAAATTTAACACCTCCAAAGTCCAACGCTTTCCCTACTGTTGCACAGACTGGAGTTAGAATAGTAAATCTTACACCTCCAAAGTCCAGTGCTTTCCCTACTGTTCCACAGACTGGAGTGGGAATAGTAAATCTTATCCCTCCTAAGTCCAATGCTTGCCCTACTGTTACACAGACTGGAGTGTGAACAGTAAAGCTTATCCCTCTGAAGTCCAACTCGTTCCCTACTGTTGCACAGAGTTAAGTAGGAAAAGTGAATCTTACCCCTCCGAAGTCCAACGCTTTCCTCACTGTTGCACAGATTGGAGTGGGAATAGTAAAATTAACCCCTCTGAAGTCCAACGCTTTCACTACTGTTGCACAGACTGGAGTGGGAAAAAAGAAATATAATCCCTCCAAAATCCTGCGCTTTCCCTACAGTTGCACAGCTATCGTGGGAATAGTAAATCTTACCCCTCCAAAGTTACTATAGTATAAAATGTATATTTTTAAATAAAAGTATTACATTATATATATATATATATATAAACATGTGCGCACATATACATGTGTGTGTTTATATAAGAATATATTTATACATTGTAATAAATATAATTTAAATTTAATTTACATTATATTAATGTTATATATTCAAATATTTAAGATTTAATATTTTAAACTATATATATTAAAAAAACAATACTTTTGTATGTTTTTAATGATATTAATGTGAAATGATATGTTTTTTCGATATTTTTGTACTTGCCATTATAAGTATATGGAGACAATATTTTTGTAAATTATATTTTTCACACAATATTCTTGTTACACGATTTTATTGTAGTCGATATTGTGTCAGTGATCCCCAAGAAGCGAGTCCTTATCATCTTCACCTTATTACATTTAGTCATGTCCTAAATTGATCTTGCTATTCTTGTATGTCTCTTTCAAAATGTTGTGACTTTCAGATTCTATTTGCGACATGTCTGTGGTTGTTCTCTAGATCCGTAAGCTAAGCACAATTTGTAGCCCCATTATCCACACCTTCTGTGGTACTCACTACTGTGGAATTATGCCCTGTAGCAGTAAACAATTGAGCAGGAGTAAATGGATTTATGACTGTTAGGAATACTGCTGTGAATAACTTGCAGGTGTAAATCCAGACGTTTGTGGCAGCAAGGATATGTTATTGAACCAAACGGGCTTTGTAAATCAGGCCCTGCGTCTGTAAGTTGTTTTCGAAAATCACCTCCCTACAAATCAAATGTTTTGAGTATGTTGTTTACTTAATCTAAATTTAAGAGAATCTTAGTGCATGTTATATTACAACAGAGGTATCTACTACTAAGGAAATGCTTTGATTGTCTTGCTGGATGTTTCCTTTATTTCAATGTGGAGTGCGGCCTTGTTTGGTTCTGGGATAAGCTCTATTCCATTAAACTTGCTTCTGTTAAGATCTGAGGCAGATGAGGCTATTGTTGTATCTGAGATTGGCAGGTTTAGAGAAGGCAAACACTATAGTCTATAAATATTTTCGCTAGTTTCTTCAGTGCCTTTAATGTTAGTTACTTACCATACAATCATTGAACATGAATTTGCTTTCGGTGAATTCACAGCATCCATTCAGCATCCATTGTGGTACTACAAAATGTAGATTTTCCACAGCCTGGTGGGCAGAAAATCTGGATTTTATTAAAAACACGGAGTCTAATAATGTGCAACATCCTTTATTGCCACTACTCCAGCAGCTCCTTTAAGGAATCCAGAACTTTAGAATTCTGACTTCATAAAACCTCAGAACCCCCAACAAACAGCCTTCTTATTAGCGACTGCAACTGACTGTGTTTAACTCTAAAATAATCTTTTAAACAGTCCTAGAATTTAAACTTTCTTCATCTCCAAAGAAATCCCAACGAAGCATTCCATGACAATCGATCCTTCATGCTCTTGCGACCGCAATCCATGACAGCCATTAAGCTTGTCCATGAGCTATGAATTAAGAAAACCACAATAATTCAGGGTTGGGTATGAGGGAGGGATAATATTAGTCTCCGTGTCTTTAATAAAATCCAGATTTTCTGTCCACCAGGCTGTGAAAAATCTAAATTTTATGGCAAGACCCGGAGGCTAACATTATCCAAGTTTAAAGCATTTCCAACAAACAACTTGCCATATTTTCAACTGGTTTAAAATAAAATCTTCTAAAAGTCACATCATTTGACCAGTCCGCACACCGAAGAATGTCTTGCAAAGATCCTCACATCATGTACACCTTAGAAGCAGCCGCTACTCATACTGAGTGAGCTCCAAACATACTCACATTTACACCTGCTCTGCACATCACCTCTCTTACCCATCTTGCCAGCATGGGTGATGACACAGCCATAAAGAGCTTTTTAAAAGAAATAAGCAGCTGGTTCACCCCCATATGGTCTTACTTCCACAGTTCTTCTCTCATACTCCTTCACACATTTTATTACACACAATGTATCTTTTTAATCGAAATATTTGATAAAATATTGAAGTTGAGATAGTTTTCGATCTTTTTGTCAATTAGAAACACACACCCTCCGGTGAAAAAATCCTACTGGTTATGTCAAGGGCTTTCACATCTGACACCATCCTAAACAACACCAGACAGACCAACATCGTCACTTAAAAGACAACTTTCTTAAAGAAATCAATTTGTTTCTCTCCCAACCTAATAAAAACTTTAACACCTTAGAAACGTCCCAAACAGAATTATACCTAGACACCATGGGTTTTGCAATTCTAATGCTACGTATCAGACTATGTACCACCACATCCTGTCCTACTGATAATCCGTTTACCAACTCATGACCCGCAGCAATTGCTGATCCATACTCATTTACTGTCCTATAAGCCAAACCTTCTTCAAACCTTTCTGACAGATGATTCACCACTTCCACTGTGGACTCTGTAACAGGATTAAACTCCCTCTCCATGCACCAGCAAACCCATTTTTGCCAAGCCAGTCTATACATTTTCCTTGTTCCTGGAGCCCAGGATTCCATAATGAGTTCCGAATCTGCTCATGAAAGCCCTGGAACCTCCCAACCTCTCCTGAAATTTTCCATGCCACTAACCTCATCTGTTCTGATACTACTAAATTGTGCACTTCTCCTGCTGGGCCCCACAAGAGTTTCAGGATCCACAGCAACAGAATGGGAAAGACCACAGACATTTCCAACAGAACTGGATACCACACTTGGGCCCTTCAAAGTGGAGTTATCGCTACCATTGTCTCCTTCCATACTGAACCATCATGGTCACCGAATCAATCATTGAAAAAGGTGGGAATGCATATGGACTGAGACCCGTCCAAATTTGTCAAAAGGCATCTATTCCAGCTGATTGCGGATCTGGCCACCAACTGACAAACCTATTCTTCTCGTCATTCAGCCTTTTGGCAAACAGATCCACACCAAAAGGACCCCAAATCATTTCCACTTGCAAAAACACCGTCCTGCCCAACATCCAATCTCTTGAGTCGCTGATATTCCGCGAGAACCAATCTGCTACTACATTGGACATTCCTGGAATATGTTCCACTTGTACACACACTCTCCTCTTCAGACAGTACTCCCAAAACACTTTAGCTAAATCTGCCAAATCCTTTGATTTTGGGCCCTTTAGTTTGTTCACATACTGTACTGCTGACACATTGTCCATGCGTAAAACACTGAACACTTTACCTCATTTTGGGTAAAACATTTGATCGCAAAAGATCCTGCTAACATCTCCAGGCAATTTATATGCAACCTCTTTTCCTCATCGGTCCAACGACCTCCTACCGAAACAGCACCACACCATGCACCCCAACCATCTAAACTTGCATCTGAATTTATTACTAACTCTGGATTTTCTTTGACCATTTCTCTCCCATTCCAAGCTTCTATGTTCAACAACCACCATATCAGCCCCTCCATCGCCTCTTCTGTAAGTACAATCTCCTGAGAATACCTCAAACCACTTCTTAGATGCATTGCCTTCAACTTCTGCAAAGACCGATAGTTCAAAGAACCTGGAAAAATAGCCTGTATTGTGGAGGACAAAATACCGAACCACGCGACCAAACATTCGCAAATAAATTTGTTCTTGCAATAATACTCTCTTCAATTCTTTCCTTATCCTCTTCAACTTTTCTTTTGAAAGTTTCAGAATTCCATCTAAAGTGTTCACCAAAAGACCCAAAACTGAGTCTCCTGCTTCGGCTTTAAACAAGATTTCTCCTTGTTGACGACAAAACCCTAAGGCTCTAGCGACCTGATTGTCATGCCTGTGTGCTCTAATTATCGTAACCTGCTCTGATCCATGATTAATATATTGTCTAGGTAGATAATCAATCTCACCTCTCTTTCTCTCACGAAAGACACCACTGGTCGTAATATCTTCGTAAAACACCATGGGACCGATGAAAGACCAAAAGTAAGGCACACAAATTTCCAAGTCTTTTTGCCCCATCTGAACATCAGATACTTCTGATGCAGTCCCCAAACTGGAACCGTCAGATTTGCATCCTTTAAATCTAATCGAGTCAATCAGTCTCCTGTTTGCAATATGTCCCTCAACATGTGCATACCTTTTATTTTGAAGTGATGATACACTACCCAATCGTTGAGACTTTTCAAGTTTATTACTGGTCTCATTCCTGTGTCCTTTTTTCCACTAAGAAAATATTGCTTACAAATCTCCATTCTTCTTGGATAATTTCCACAATCGCTTCTTTCTCTTTCAGCTCTAATACCTCTTTGTCCACCATTTTTGCTTGTTCTGCACTGAACTGTTCTACACCAGGCACCCAACTCTGAACCAGTTCCTCTATGAACTCGATGCAATAACCCTTCACCATCTTCAAATCCCATGGATCCTTTGTTACCTGAAACCAATTGTGATAAAACTGGGCAAGTCTACCGCCCAACTTTACTGGGATAGAAGTAAGGCCTGACCTTACCTGTTCCTCTGAACCAACGTTCACTTCATCCTCCACGTCCCCTATGGTGCTGTCTTTGTGGCTAGAAATTGGCAGATTTCCAAACGCCTTGTCCTTGTGACGGGCCATATCCCCGGGAAAATGATGATCTCATAATTCCTTGTCCTCGGCTGGGAAATTGACCCCTTGATCTCCCAGCCCAACCAAAAACAGGGGGGTCACTGAAGACCCTCTTAATATCCCTTTAGAACTTTTGATTCAAAGAATATGCCCCTACAAACTTTGACATTGACTTTATAAAATCGTCTCCAAATAATAGAACTCTTGCAGAATGCCCAGCTTCATTGATGGCCAAATCAACCAACTTAGGGTCAATCTTGAGCAAAATGATCTTCCTGAGCTCTACTGACAAAGCAGTATTTGCATTGCCCAACAGGCAAATGACCTGTTGGACTCATTGATGCAGCTCTTGTGTATCCACATTTTCCTTATTCATATGAGCCTCCTCTACCAAATCAAAAAATGTTGCCAGTGGCCCAGAGACATCCAAAAGCCGATCCTGGCACATACGAAGACCCTTGCCCAATCCATTTCTGGGATCACTGCCTCCTTTCCCAGTGAATCAGTGACGGCTGCCACATACAAAAAGTGGTGGGGTGGAGGGAGGGTAATCGGGGGAGCGCAAAAAGGGGCGCGGGGGACGAGACACCATAATAATAATAAAACATTTTTACAAAAGTTAAACTTACCTGCTGCTGGCCGTCTTCCGCGTCGCGCCTCTGTGCTGGGTCTTCCTTGTACCATCAGACACTGTGACTATGTCACAGACTTTCTGTGCAGTGCAGGGATTGGCCTAAGCAGGCTGGAAAAACGGTCCGCTCAGGTCAGGGAGTCTGTGGGGTTTCTCTAACCTGACTGTTCCATACAGCCGGGTTAGAGAAACCTAAGTGCGCTTGGGTGTTTTGGTCAGCCTGAGACGGCCAGGCAAACACACAAGAGCACTTAGGGAGTGCATGTAGCACTCCTCCTCCCCCTCCTATGCCTCGGCCATGCCCCTTCCTGCACAAGGTAGCTGAGCCAGCGGCTTTAAAATAAAATTATAATGAAATATTGTTTTATTTTTTTGCTGCTGGCTCTGTGCCAGTGGGGCGAAGCTCCTCCACCATTGCAGAGGAGTCGTCCCTGTAGTGAATGCCAATATTTTAGGATCTTGCTCTGGGGGTCACCATATCCTTTTCCTTTAAAGTAGGTCTAGGACACTCTGACCTCAACCTTACCCTTACTTCCTTTGGAATATGTTTCCTGATCCAATAATGCATGTATTCAGCCACATGCTCAAGAGGCGACCACTCTAAAGACAGAGGCTGCCTAACCAGGAAAAGGATCAAACATTGAATCTCCTGATGAATCCATAATTATCTCAACCTCTATGTCCTTTATCTTCTCCTTCTTCTCCCTTACCTGTATTATCTCCCCACTGCCAGACTCATCAGTTCCAAATTCCGAAGAGCAACTGATCTCCACTTCGGCACTACCCGAAGACTCATCAGACAGTACGATAGTGTGCTTACGGTTTTTCCCAGCATCCTTCAACTTGCTCTCTCTTTTCTGGCCTTTATTCTGCCCCAATGTGTGTCCTCGACACCACCACGCCTCAAGCTCACACCGACACCATGGTCTGCCAACGCATGTGCAAATTCCTTAGAAAGGTGCTTTCTCTTTTTGGCCTCTTTACCTCTTATCTGAAACTGAGAAGCCTCCCCAGCTGACCAAAACCTTTCCTCTTCTGAAGCTGCCTTTGTACTTGCAGTCATAGCCTCCAAATTTTTCTCCATATAGGAACCTAAATCCTCAGACATTTTTTCCAGAGCTTTCCTCAGTGTCTCCTTAAACTGCGCTTCATCCACATGAGATCTATCCTCACTCACCTTAAAACCTCCCTACCTCTATTTATCAATACCTATAAAAATATAACTCAACACAATGACCTAACTTTCCCCGTTGCAGTACTAATCCAATATGACCTAGCCTTCAACTGTCAACACCTCATCTGACAGACCGCTAGTCAAATTCCAACTGTCAGCAATCTGACGCTCCTGAACAACACACTTCAATAGATGTGTGTATGATATGGCCCAGTCTTTTAAAATGGCTGCTCTCTATCACTGTAAAATCAGTTCCTCATTTATTTCTATGCTCAGATTTGTGCATCACCAAAATCCTTCAATCGGCAGAACTCCGCTTGCCTGCGAAAGCCAGATCAGCCTAGAATCACTTTCTCCCAGCGCGCCCGCAATCTGGACACAACAGGGCTAATATGTCTACTTCAAGAGAACAGTGCCTCTCAATCCGCACTGAAACAGGAAGGCATACATTCCTATAATACACGCGTCCCCCTCCACACGAAAGTACAAAACAATGATGACATGGGAGAGTGAGGCAGCTATGGCATAGCACGCCCCCGCCGCCGCAGCCTGCCCGAGTGCCCAGCGCGCACAGAGGCCTCAAGCTTCAACCGCAGCACTAACGGCCCCGGGGCTCTAAGTAAGTAATGTATTTCCTAATTTACCTAATTGCAACCTGGACAAACCGTGTTACACAACGGTCACCACATCAGTGCTTAATTTGTAAAATATTAAGTGCCAGGGCTCTGACGGGAGGCCACTGCAGCTTGCACCACCCCTCGCCCTTGTCATTGCTACCAAAACAACTACTAATCATCTCTCTTGCATATAAATGCGCCAGTTCAGATTATTCCAGGTCCCCAAAGCTAAAGGAATGGCTGGGGAGGCAGGTATTTGCAAATTTAATGTATATTGTATTCCTAAACAACCGTTGTTCTGCTCATCTATAAATTAGATGAGCAGCGCCACCATGTGGTAGACTGTTCTGTGTTTGGTGTTGACAATTAGGTGCCGGTGCCGAGCACTGGAAACCAATTAAGTGTCGGTGCTTAGCACCGGAAAGCCCCGGCTCAAATTAAGCACTGCACCACATCAAAAGGTTCGTTAACTCTTTAAAAGAAAAACAAAACCCCAAATGGTTTCCTGAATCTAAAACAACACCAAAACAACATTTTCATATCTAAATCAAAATCTCACTCATATACTTTACTACTAGATTCAGAACAGATTGTTTTAAATAAAGTACTTATGTAACCAACATAACATACATTCAATACAATCCTGTCATTAATTTCCTCACTCTCTCCACACAGTTACTTTTCTGCAGCAGCAAAAACAGAAGGCTGTGCGTTAAGGGTTCTGAGGTTTCATGAAATCAGAATTCTAAAGTTATGTATTCTTTAAAGGAGTTGCTGGATTAGTGGTAATAAAGAATGTTGCATAATGTTAGCCTTCGGGACTTGCCATTGCTATCAATTTGACATGCTATGTGAATAAACACTCCAATGTCAAACTAATTTTTCACAGCATCCGTTTGGTTTAACTTCACATTTACTAAAGTTCGTATAATTGTACAAATATATATATTATTTCCTGTTCTAGGCCGAGCCATCCAGGTCAGAAGGGATCTGAAATTCTCAATCAATCAATTCTTATTGTTTCAGCTTTCAGCCATACAACAATAAATAAAGCAATCTCATATCTGTCATATCAGCTTATAAAGTGCAAGCGATAGTTAGTACCTATGTGACCAACAGCTACGTGTCAACATCCTAGCAAAGTGCAAGTGCATAAAAATAAAAATAAAAGGAGGCATAAGCACCAAGATGTCCCAAACTGTGTACATTCCTACTAAAACCTAAATGGATTACCTAAGTGGCTGGCAGTTCCCTCATATGTGGTCAAACTGCCCATAGATACGAAGCTATTGAATTAAAAATATATTCATTGTCTGTCCAAAGGCAGAATGGCAATACCTATTTAACACATTTATCATTGTAAAATCTAAAAAGGGGCAAAAGCCATCTTTTGTGTGCTAGGTTGTATTTTGTGCAAAACAGCAGAAAGTGCAATAAGTTACCCCCACCCCCTATCTTACAGCCACAATGTTCATTACCTGTTGAAAGCCTTCAACATCTAACTAGGCATTGCGTGGTCGGCAAGGTACCTATTCTAAACTTAATATAAAGCGTACGTTTTTGTTCGGGGTGGATCGAGTCTAGATAAAATATACTGGCAGGACCATGTCTGTTACTAAAATAATGCCCCAGTATACTTCCTGGTCTAATTGTGGAGAGTTCCTTTCCCACCTGGCCCCAGAGCAGTGCTCCTTAACAAGCTCTGCAGTGTCCCACCTTACGTTGCTCGGGTCGGACCATAGGAACCCCAGCTGCAATTCAGTTAATGTATGTTTTACATAAGTCAGCCATGTATCCCTGTCGTGGCCACTAGCATAGTCGGCGTCTTCCAAGGATTTTAAATAAATTGTTGCCATTGGATTCATCAGAACTCTAATCCAGTATAACACTGGTTTTAGTCCTGCTACTTCCACTATTGGCATGAGACTGAGTTCTGCATAAAGTGCTAGTGTTAACAGGGATCTAAGAAAATTATTCTCTGTCACTTGCAGTGGGAATAGGTTCCCATACAATAATGCTCGGCCCCATAACGTGCTGCTGCTACTGCCTTCTGATTATAAATTTGGAGGATGGTGCTGATACTCTTGGCACCTGCCTTATGCCTAAATTTTAAAACTGACCCGGAGATCTGGCTTAAAACTGTAGTTGCCTTCTGTATGTGGCTCTTTGTAGTTTCTCAGTAAGTAAACCATATCCCCATATAATCATTCTGCTTAACAGGCCTAATGGGCTCACCCTATATCTTCAACTTTCTCTTTAAATTGGGGGACGGACTTAGCACCATACTTTTTGTCTTGTAATTAATGGTCAAAGAGTTCTTGTGACAATAATCTACAAATCTTGCTAATAATCTATGCATTGTGTTTTTTTTCTGGGCCAGCAGGACTGCGTCATTGGCAAGTAGTAGTATCAGGACCTTTCTTCCTGCTATAATAACGACGTCAATGGGTTCTTCCCGCAGATATTCCACTACATCATTTAAGAAAAGTCTGCAGAGTAGTGGGGCTAGCACACAACCCAGAAGTACACCCTTTTCTACAGGGAAGATTTCAGTGCATTCGCCTGCCAGTCTGTGCCTAACCCTGGCTGCAAAAGCAGTGTGGAGTGCCATTATTGTATGCACATGGGTAATATCGGCCCCTTGGTCTACCAGTTCAGGTCAACAAAAATTAAATATAGTGAGGATTTTATTTTAATTATACGAGATCATATATAACCGTTCTGCTTGATCGATGGTTCCAACCGATGCTCGGAAGCCAGCTTGGCCCTCTGTTAAAATATTCTGGCTATCCGCCCAAACCTGCAATCTATTTAGTAGAACTTTTCCAAGGATTTTTCCCTCCCGTTCAAAAGAGAAATTGTACGTAGCTGGAGGGACTACCTTGGCCGCCCTTTTTAAATACGGGTACTAAGATGGCTAAGCACCATGATGATGGAACTCATTTAACAGCTAGGGATGAGTTAAATACTTTTGCAAGAACTCTAGCGCATATTTGGTAGATATCAATGGGCACTAGATCTGGGCCTGGTGCTTTATGTTTTTTCATACTTCTTAGTGCCCGTACTACTTCTGGTACCAGAATATTTAGAGTGGAATACCCCTTATAAATGTCCTCTCTAACTGCCTGGAAATCATAAGAGACATTGTTGTCGGCCCGAAACAAAGCACTAAAGTGCTTGACCCAGGCCTCCGGGCCAATATGACAATTCAGTGTATTTAATGCCCCTTCTCTACATGGGTGACAACTTCCCAAAACCTTTTGGTTTTTTTCATGGAGGAGCACTCTCTAAGCTCAGCCCATAGGGTATCTTGTAATGGCAGTTTCTTTTTATTTAGAAGGTGTTTATATTCTTGCCGGCATGTTTGCAAATATGCTTCACTCCTTAAATTGCGATGACAGAGCATCAAAGCTTGTAAGACAACTCTATTCATGAAAAAGCATTCAGCATCGAACCAGCTATACCTGCTACTACACTTTCTACTAGTGGGACAGGCTGCCTTAACCTTAATTGGCTTTGGCCACAGCAGTTTCAGTTCTTTGATCATTGAATCATATGCTATCAGTTTGTTGTCACTACTGTCAATTGGGGCATTCAAGATTGTGATGTTATATTTTAACATTATAGCTTCTAGAATTGGTGTTTCATTCTCATAGTTCTTTATGTTCCACCTTATGCTCTTCCTGTTGTTAGATGGGATGATCTCACGGACATAATTCTCCTTGCTATACGTGCAAATATTAGAGTGCCTCGTGGAGCTCAGTTTGATACATCATACCACAGGGTCATGATCACTTTCAACCGGGTCTGGTGGCTCAGTGGACTAATGCATCCACTGCAGGGGCCTGTGTTCGACCTCATGGTCACAGGTTTAAATCCCGGCTGGTCCACTCAGCCTTTCATCCATCTGGGATCGATAAAATGAGTACTATTGAGTTGGGTAACAATAAACATCTGTTGTTCAGTGCCAAGATGACTATGGGTGAATGTGTGCTTTACAAATACTTATGTTCAGCTCTTTCAGGGACAACCATGTCAAGGACGATTACCCAGTGTTCGTTGTTGATTATAATGTGATCTGTTAATGACGTCCTTTTGCCATTGTCATAGGTTGCTTTGGCAGGACAATCTGAGGGGGTACTACCATTGAAAAAGTGTAGGTGGTGATTTATCAGGAAGGATGAAAAGGCTTTGCCCATCTTGTTTGATTTGAAGGAACAAATATCTGCCTCAGGAATACCAAGGCAGTGGTCTTCGGTCAATACCCCTCTATTGGCAATGGTGTCAGATAGTTGTTTGTTAAAATCACTGAATATCAGTATCAAATGCTTACCCCTTCTGCCTTCCCCAAGTGCCTTTCAAGCACCAACTTCCTCTCTAATATGCTCAGTGCAACTGGCGAAGTTCCCCCAAACGGCCTGAACCTCTGGGGACCATCCAGGTGGGATATAGACATTAAGAATATAAACCACATTGGTTTCAAGACCAGTAATAGAGACCCTCACATGCAAAATATTGGAAGAGAGTTGCACCGCACCGAGTTGCTCAATCTTACAATTCAGCTTACAGGACACACTTGTGGAGAGATCCCTGATGAGCGCCCCTTTCTAGAGCGTTTTGCCGGTACACTTATTTCCAAGAAACCATTTAAATTACTTTCAGACAATGCCCATGTTTCCTCATGACAGCATATATCATGTTGATTTATACGTTTTTGCCAGTCCAGTCCTAGTTAACTGGCCATACCTGTTATGTTCCAGGAAAAAATACACAGACAATCCTTCTTAATGCAGCTCCCCTCATTGTCCCCGGGTGCCCTATAGGAGTCTTTAGCAGTAGCTGGTGATAGTTGACTCTCAGTTAATGAATTTGGCTCCCCTTTTATCATACTTCTGTTGCTGGTAGAAAATGCTGCTGTTATCCATGTCAAATCTTGACAGTCTGATTTGGGTACAATTTCTCCAGAATTTGGGAGTTCACATACACTTGAATAATCATTTGTAGTGATGCAAAGGTTTTTCTAACCTCATTGGAGCCCAGTTGGTTTTTCTTTCCTTGGCTCTTTGGATGGCGATGAATAGTGGGTCTTGTTAACCCAGGAAACTTTCTGGAGCTGGTTTTGCCACGGTGCGGCTTTGCCCATATGAACTGGGTGGAAACATGGGAGAACATCACTCCCCATTACATGAAAATAATTGAGATGATTTAACACTAATCCAGTTATAAGTGGTGCTGCAAACCAGCCGCAGCCGCTGCAGGTAAGAGCGGTGGGCCCGGCTGGGGGGATTCCGAGAGACGACCACGAGGGAAAATTAATTATTTATTTAATTTTCCCTTGTGGTTGTCTCTCGAAATCTCCAACCCCCCCCCCCCCCCCAGCCGGCCCACCGCTCTTACCTGCAGCAGCCGCGGCTGCTGCAAACTCCATTTTGGATGTTAGAACATTACTCAGTGCCAACCCAGCTTGTTGGTTAACTAGCAATACTCTCTTTATGTCCCTTGAGGACACCACCCATAACTCAGGGACTACATAAATAAGTGCTAGGAGCCTTGATCTATTGAGGGGGTTCTTAGACCTCACATCAGGAAAGAGATCAATGAATTCCATGGTGCTGGTAATTACTTTTGATCATTTCAGGCATCTTTGCCCACACAGGGGTCAGTGCTAATTGGTATGTCCTTGGCTTCCTGCTTCTGGTCTCTTAATACCCCTTCTCTTGAAACAACGTTTCTTCTTCAGTGACCTTTTCTTGGGCAATGTTGGCATTTTTTTGCATTTTTTTGTGTTTGTCTGAGCCCACCTTGCTATCTCGCTTTACAGTTTCGGTGCTCTCAGCTCCCTTTGTATCCTTTCAACAAGAGATGGGCTAGATGGAGATTGCTGCCTGATCATCAGTGCTCTCTGTGGCATCAGATCTTTTAGCGTTTTTGGTATCTATTCTGTCCTTGCGTGAGTAGGGTCGGAAAATAGCCATTTTAGTGAGTACGGTGGGTATTTTGACTCCTTCCTTTGCTTAATCTTCTGTTTTCCCCTCTTCCCATTGTTTTCACTTCCACCAATTCCAGGGCTTACACTCATCTCCTTGCAACGTGCAGGATCTTTATTAATTTCCATTTAAGTGGACATCATGTCAGGCTTGCACTTCCTTTCTCTTTTGCCAGCTTTTACCCTCAGACTATTGGTGTAAAATGGCTACTGCCCATTGTTAGAAATGGGGTCTCTAGTTGGCAGGTTGTTGCCCTGTCCAAGTAGGGACCCTTCTTCCTAGTCAGGATAAGGGGTATAAACTATGAAATAACCCTTGCACACCCCCTTGGTAGCCTGGCATTAGCAGTCAGGCTTATCTCAGAGGCGGTGTGTAATGCATTTGCACATAACACACAGTAATACAGTGAAAACACTACAAAAGGACACCACACCAGTTTAAAAAAAATATCCAATATTTATCTGTGTAAAACAAGACGACAACAATAAAAGTCCAACAAACAATAATCAAAATCGGTACTCTGCAAGAATAACCTCAAAAATACAGTTCCTGGCAGTCGATAGCTCCATCCAGTGCCACCGTGGTGCTGAAAACAACCAAATCGACTGCGTCTGTGCGGACCGGTGTCAGTGTCAGAAGACTTGTAAACAGTACCTTTTGTTCTGGCCAACCGCGGCGGTGTGTTCCAGTGGCGGCGGTTGTCGGAGCTGCGGTGTGAAGCTGAGCGGAGTGATGCGGAATGTGGTGCCCTCAGGTCTCGGTGCAGGCAGCTGCTCGTGGTGGTCGTCCAGCGGCGTCGATGAGACCAGGGCTGAGGTGCAAAGCTTTGGCGGAGTCGAGGTTCGGCGGTCGATGGGGCTAGCGTTGGTGGGCTGCGGTGTGGGACAGGGCATTGCTGCGTGTAGCTTACGAGCGGTGCCTCCAGACCACGGTGCAGACCACGGTGGTGATGTCAGCTGACAACGGCATCGTCGGTGAGACCAGGGTGGCAGAGTGAAGCGAGGCAGTGCGAAGTGCAGTGCCCACAGGTCGCAGTGCAGGCAGCGGCTCGGTGGCGGTCGTTGTCATAGGTGAGACCAGGGTTGCGATGTGCAGTCCGCAGTGCCCTCTGCGGTGCCTTCAAGTCATGGATCCGCTGGCAGTCTTGGTGACGGCGTTGGGTTGCGGTTTCCCTCTGTGGTAATTGAGACACGCGGTCCCAGAGGTGGTACCCAGATGTAAGTGAAGTCTTTGCTGTACCTGAGACTTCATGAACAGGAGGCAAGCTCTATCTCAAGCCTTTGGAGATACTCAGCAACAAATGAAGAAAGTTCAGTCCAGTACTTTCACTGCCCAAGGCAGAAGCAGCAACTGCAGGCCAACCCAGCAATGCAACAAAACAGCAAAGGGGCAGTACTCCTCCTGGCAGCTCTTCCTGCTCTTCTCCTTGGCAGGTTCCTTGATCCAAGCGAGTTCTAAAGTTCTGGGGTGTGGGCCCCAATATTTATACTCAGTTTCTCTTTGTTCTCTTGGGCAGAGAGTGTCTGTGCTCAGTCCAAACCATTTTGGTACTCTCTGGCCCAGCTTCCTGGCAGGAGGTGGAGACAGCATTGTCCAAGGTAGGCTAGGCCCATTCAGGTGCAAGGAAATCTCCTCCCACTACTCTAAATGCAGCCCCAGTCTATTCACCCCAGCCCTGACTCATCCAGGAAAGGCAGGACACACCTCGACCCCCCCAGTGACTGTCTGAAGAGAATGCACATCCTCAGCCCCTGTCACTCCAAAGCCAGACAGTCAATCCACAACCCAGCAGAGGCACACAGGATGGCTAAGCAAGAAAATACCTACTTTCTAAAAGGGGTATTTTCAAACACAGAACACAAAAGTCATCTTTACCAAAAGATGGATTTTTATATTCTGGCATACTAAATTCCATTTCTCTATCTTGTCCCAATGGGAAGATATGCTTATAAGATGTTATAGTAAACACCCATTCTATCCTATGGGGACAAAGAGCCTTTCAATAGTGAAAAACGAAATACACTGTAATTCACAACCAGGACATGTCACACACACACACCAGTACCTGTCCTACCTTTCACATATACGGCACCCTGCCCACAGGGATACCTTGGGCCTACCTAAGGGCTGACTCACATGTAATAAAAGGGAAGATTAGGGCTTGGCAAGTGGATGCACTTGCCAAGTCGACAGGGCAGTATAAACTGCGCGCAGACACAGCAGTGGCAGGAATAGGCTATGTTACAATGCACGCGTTTACAACACATGCCATTACAATGCGGTCATTACAACGACCGCGTTGTTACATCGCATACCATTAAAACGCAAGTCGTTACAATGACTTGGTTTAGGGGGGTGCTGAAGTTTGGAATAGTATAATTTACTATTCCAACTCCAGTCTGTGCAACAGTAGGGAAGGTGTTGGATTTTAAATCCAACACCTTCTGCCCCCTACAGCAAGTCGTTGTAACGACTTTCTTTGTAATGATTTGCAATGTAATAATGCGGTCGTTGTAATGACCGCATTGTAATGGAATGCGTTGTATCGCATTCGTTGTAAACCATGTTTACCCAGTGGCAGGTCTGAGAACCCTTTGAAAGGCTGCTCGTGTGGGTGGCACAATCAGTGGTGCAGGCCCACAAGCAGCATTTGATGTACAGGCCCTGGCACTCTCAGTGCACTTTACTAGGGGCTTACCAGTAAATAAAATATGCCAATCATGGAAACACCAATCCATAATACAATTTATAATAGGAGCCATTGCACTTCAAAACTGAACAGCAGTGAGAAAGTGTGCAGAGACACTAAACCAGCAAAAACAGAGTCAAAACCAGGAGGTCAGAAAGCAAAAAGACTGGGGAAATACACCAAAAGATGCCAGGTCTAACACCCATATTGCTTGTTTTTCCTCAATTTGGTTTATGTTCCTAGCTGGTAGCACTTTTTTTTAGCTGTGCTTGCATCGAGTGGTTTAGTAGGTGCTTCACTCATGGCCTCTTGTCCCCTGTTCCACATCCATCATCAGTCTGGGAAAATGCATCAGTATTTTGTCTTGTTGCCACTAGAGCAGTATTGAGGTCAGTAGAGATGCTATGTGCTCTCCCCACCCCCAGAGATTTCTCCAGTATAGACAACAAGACCCTGTGCAGGGCATTCATAGCTTCTGAGATATTAAATTCTTGGGGATTTTTGGGCTTCAGAGTCATGCTCTCTACATAGTTGTTGCCAGTAATATTCAGGAAAATTGAATCGTGTGACTGTGTTCCCTCGATAGAGGTTCTGCTGCTCTCTGCGAGAAACGTATCTGGCTTGCCGGGCCCACCAAGTCCATCAAGTGCTGTATCTCCTTCTGTATTACCAGCCTCAACATTAATCATGTCCCTGGGATCGATCATATTTATAGGTAAATCTGAAAGAGTGTCGTCAAAAAAGATTAGGGAGCTGGCACTCAGGGATTTATTTCCTCAGGGTCTGAGAGCTTCATGAACTTTGATGGTCTCATGAGTTTCACACTTTGAAAGGGTGCTTGGTGGTATTAGTGTTCAAAGGTTCATCTTGAATTCTAGTCTTCTTTAAAGCATGAAAATAACAATTGGCTGGCTCTGCTCGCTTAATCGCTTCAGCGGGGGTGGTTTACAGAATCCAGAGAGCTCAACTTGATCTCCTGGTACTTTTTTATCGTTCTCTTTACCTTTGTCAATACTTTTCTGTTGGAAAGTGGGTTATTAGTAGTGGTAAATATATATCTACCACTGGCAATAAGGTCACTAACCCAGTCTAGGGCTCAGAACAGGTCTCAGAAAATTATTCCCATGCTCAACCCTTGGTAGCTTGGCTGCAAGCAGGCAGGCTTATCTTCAGAGGCAGGTAGGTAAAGCAAGTTGGAAGTGTATGCCCAGACGTGGGTCCCTTGCTCACTTTGCCACTGGATTCAAGCTAGCCTGGCTGATGAAGGGTGTTACCCAGAAACCAGTCCCAGGATGCTTGTTTCCGGTTCAGGGAAGACCTGGCTTGGCAGTTCGGGCTGGACTGTTCCCATGAGGCACAGGGTCAAGACTGATTTGCATAAAGCTGGGTCTGAACTGAGGCGGCGAAGTGAGCTAAAGAATGATGATGGATTCAACCCAAATCTGTGACTGGGGGTGAGTGTCTGAAAAGTTTCAGCGCTCCGTCCATCATCTCCTTCTGTTTGCTTTGTTCACCCCAAGTTGGCAGGGAATGCCCAGACGTGGGTCCCTTGCTCACTTTGCCACTGGATTCAAGCTAGCCTGGCTGATGAAGGGTGTTACCCAGAAACCGGTCCCAGGATGCTTGTTTCCGGTTCAGGGAAGTCTTGACTTGGCAGTTCGGGCTGGACTGTTCCCATGAGGCACAGGGTCAAGACTGATTTGCATAAAGCTGGGTCTGAACTGAGGTGGCGAAGTGAGCTAAAGAATGATGATGGATTCAACCCAGATCTGTGACTGGGCGTGAGTGTCTGAAAAGTTTCAGCGCTCCAACCATCATCTCCTTGTGTTTGATTTGTAAAGCATTTAAAACCAGTAAATAATTAAGATACAACACACAATAAGAATCCAATACCAATTTATCAAAATAGGAAATATTTGTATCTTTAAAATGACCAAAAAATGAAAACAATCCAATGTAGGGAACCGGAGATATGAATTTTCAAAGATATAGCACTATATAGCACATAGAAACCTACAGCGCATATTGGGACATCTGGTCGCCATAGACTGGGACAAAGTCAAAGTTTCTGGTCGACCTTGATGGTAGGCCTCAGTCAAAGTTTTTACCTTTTGACTTAGCAACTTTCCTGGAGCTTTTTCTGCGCGGTGTCCCTCGATGCTCTCCACCAGTCCGGATTCAGTGAATGTTCGCCGGATTGCCTTTCGATGAGCTTCCAGTCAAACTAGGGAAGTCAGACCTCCGGAGCTTTCCAGCGGAATGAACCAGGGAACCAGGCCGGCTCGCGGCTGAAGGTGGGCAGCTTGACTCTTGTGGTTGGGGCCGGTCAAGCCTGTTACCTCCGTACTTAGAAACATTTACTGAGCTTTTTCTCCAAGGGTCCCTTGATACTCTTCCCCAGGCTGGGTTCGGTGAGGGTTCGCCGGCTTGACTTTGGAGGAGCTTCCGGTCAAACTCTGGAAGCCAAACCTCCAGAGATTTTCAGCGGGACGAACCTGGAGGGCAGGCTTGCTCGCAGTTGAGAGTCACCGGCTTGGCTGGCCAGGTCGAGTGGGTCCACTTATGGAGCTTTTTTCCAAAATTGCTCCAAACTTCTCCAAACTTCTGGAACTTCTTCCTGAAGTTCCTTTTGAGGTCCCAACGTGTCCAAAACACAATACAAGGGTCTGGAAGCTCCAAGATGGTCCTTGAAAGTTTGGGACTCCAGTTCTTGCATTCCAATTGGACAAAACCCTTGCAAATCCACTGGAGGCACTCCAGACTGGGGATTCTTGTTGGGGATGGTCCAGGTGAGCTCTGTTAACCTGTAGCTTGCGGGGAGTCCACTCTTTATCCCTCTTGAAGCAAGTTAAGTCCAAAGGGCTGTAGTTCCAGATGTGCAACAGGCACAGTCAGTCAGAGTGCAGGGCATGGTTGGTGCAAATCAAACTTGCAGCATGGACCCTTCTTCTGTTGTTTCAAGCAGCAGATATGAGAGACTCTGCCCCTCTGAGATACTTATTCAGTGTTCTCTGTGGTCAACCACTCCTGTCCAATGCGATGCAGGGCAACACCCCGGAGCATGGCCATTTCCTTCAAAGTGTGGAACAATGTTCTCCCAGAAAGCACTATTTCTCCAAAATTCAATATGGCTGAAGTCTCAGCAGAGAAGCAAGAGCTAGCTAAACCAACCACCAGGATGGCTCATTTCAATAACTCCCCTCCCTCCTACAGCTGCAAATTCCTTCCTTAAGCATGCCATCTGGCTGGGTTCAGAGTGGAAAGGGGGTAGATGGACCTTGCTTCTCTGCCTGTCCCTTTCTACCTTTGACGCTGAAGCTTTACAACCCTTCCCCCCTGCTCTGGCCTTCCTGTCAAGCAGGGTCCTCTTACAAGAGATAGCCTTTTCTCCCTGTGTGCCACTTATCATTTCATCTAAGCAACCTGGCTAATCCACTTAACCTTGACAAATCAGGGCAGACCACTGGAAGGCTGAGTTTTGGCTTGCAGACAAGAAAGTTTTCTAACTTCTTTTCTGTACATTTTAGGATAAATTCAACAACAGCATATTGTTGAATTTATCAATACCATTCTCCTAAGTCCTTGAATGATATTTTTCGGTTGTCCCTTGCGGTAGTTCTGGACTCATAAAGTAATGCAATGTTAACCTATGTGTCTGAGGACATCAATGGGGAAAATGAAGTGTCCAATTTCTCCAGCACCAGGGCTTATAAAACTACTTTTCTAAGGATCCTGCTTACAACTACATGGGCCCCCACCCCTGAGACACCTAGGGGAGATCTTAGGAGTCCTGTATATACAAACATAATGTAGATCCTCACTCCACAGTGCTCCTAGCACAAAAGTTAATTATGGGAAGCACTTTACTACAATGAGGGAAGTGAAAGGTGCATTTTCTCTATCCCCAGGGCATATAAAACCTCTTTTATAAGGGTCCTCCTTATAAGAACCTGACCCCTAGGGGAGACCCTGGGGGTACCTAATATGCTACAATATTGTAGTTTATCAATTTTGCAAGTGCCCCTAACACCAAAGTCGAGTTTGGGCACAATTTACATTTAAAAGCAGTTCTGCAACACAGGGCTGCTTTTAAAATGACCTCAGGCTTTCAGCAGTGCACACGTGCAAGCGCAGAAAGGGATGCTGGCCTCTAAACTGCCATATACTAGGGACTTAAAGGTAGTTTTAATCCCCCTGCCTTATTATGTACTAGGAATGTATAGGGTAGGTCATGCCAATCATAGAGGTACCCTAGTGTATGTAGGTGTTTTCACTGTATTCTAAGTGTTTTCAGCATAGCACTGGCCTTGGGCCTGGTTAGGCAGAGCCCAAGGACAGTCAGAGTCAGTTACCACCAGTTCCAGTCAGCAAAAAAATGGGGGTTCCCAGAGCACAGGATGACTTTGCAACATTTTCTTTTCCTCATCTCGATCTACATCGTTATCAGTAGGATTAATATTACCTTCATTTTGTAGCACCGTCGCTTTATGAAGTAGTCTTCCGCTCAGGTTTTGGTTGACCAAGTCAGTATTGATATTAAGGGCAGGTGCTGCTTCCTTACTGATTATCTTGAAGAAGCTTGATATAAGCTTAAAAGTAGGATTGGGGGCTAGTGAGGATTCAGCTATAAGCTCGTGTGTGTCCATAGGTAGAGCCACTGTCTCTCTCTGAGGTATCCGTTTTCCTTTTGTGAGAGTCATGATTAATTTATTGTACACTCTCGGGGAATGTCTCGGTATAACCTGATTCCCGTTGGCGCTTCTACTCTAGATTGTCATTCTGTCACCCAATTTGAAGGACACTGGCTCTACCTTATCTCCTGGTTCAAATATTTGTGCAGGGTTGATCACCAGGTTTCCGTAATACCCCTATTGGAGTTCTTAGCACAACGTTTTATAGCAGGTGCCTAAAGAATAAACAGGAAGCGTCCAGAATAACAAGGAGTAAGCCATAGCGCTGACTAACCTCCGCTTAGGCACTGTGCACCATACGTTTAAGTTGTGCACAGGGAAGTGGCACGAGCACCTGCACACTGCTGCTCATCAAATACTACAGGCACAGTGCTACAGGCACTTATGGACCCAAGAGGCCTTAACATACATACCTTTGTGCAATGTGGGATATTGTGGCACACAAACGTCCTCAGCTCATTTCAACACCACTCCATGTGTGTAGTAAATCCGATGCTTTTATCTTTAATCTTTATTGTTTTGCCTGTATCTAAAAAGAGGGAGTGGTAGAATGGGGGGACAGCTAATAACAGGGTAACAGTACACTCAGGCTATCAATGGGGCCTTAAATGTGCGTTAAAGTGTTCAACCAATGGAATAAGTGGGGAAGGGAGCAACCGGTACAGCCTTCATCATGTTTCTGAGAAAGCAAGCCGCACCGGCCTAACTCCTGCCACCTCTGCTTGCAAAGAGAGCCTACCTAGTGCCTATGCACTTGCAGTCAGCTCTTCTCCCTCTCTCCCACTCTCCCATGTCACTCTCTCACAGCTCCTCCTGCAGCACCCTGTGACCTTATTCAGCCTTGTTCTGCATCCCACCCACCCGTGGGCCGGAGCCGCGGAGGTCGGGGGGTGGAGTGGCTGCAGTCTGGCACGCAGCAGCACTTCGATATCACAGAGCATGGGGCTTGGATGTAAGTATCTCTCAGTGGCTAACAGTAGCCCCTGCAGCCCCCGCGGTGCGTGGGGGTCCCGAGCTCCAGGGGGCCCCCTCCTGCACTGCGAGTGGGCAGGCCTGAGAGCTCCTGACTTGGTCCAGAGCGTGGGGGCCCCCTCCATGCACTTTGCAGGGAGGCCTCCACAAGAGTGTAGTGTGGCAAGCTTGGAAATTGGAAAGCACCCGGCTCGCTCGCTCGATTCACCACTGAATATTGAAGATATAAATAGTTTGAAGAGAGCGATTGAAGAGGAACGGTGCATATACAGAATTTAAGACTTTTTTAAAATCCCCATGCTTGTACCTATAGAAATAAAGACATGGAATCAAAATGTGAGGAATTTCGTGAGATATCTGGTGAGCCCACGTAACTCAGACCTTATCTCTCTCTAATACTTTACCTGATTCAGCACCTGCGCACTGTGTTATCTAAGGCATTGTTTTCTATATAATATATGCTTCCCTAACCCACTCGGGTCTTCTCTGGCCTGAGAAGCATTTTAGTTAATCTGCAATGTAGCACTTCAAGTAACACAACCCAGTTAAAAAATGCACTCAAAGCCTGTCTCCTACAGATTTCTCGGCAGTTGAACTTATGCGCATTAATATCATAGAAGTGTCTCGTGTTTTTTTATGCAGCCCTAAGCTTTGACAAGACACAAGGGCGCGAACCGGAAACACACTGTTGACTCCATTCTCGCTTTATGCATTAAGCTTCCATTTTTCCTTCTCTTGCCAATGTCTGCCTCCTCTCCCTGCTGGCCTCTCTTTTCTCTATTTACACTTTCAGGCCTATGCATTCATTTTCAAATCTCCCTTTCTGTGCCCGCCTTTCGCCCTGTGACGTATCTGGAGTAGTGCCATGTTGGAGTAGGTGAACTTCCACCGCTTGGGCAGCTTTTATATCTCAATAAACTTTTGATTCTGTGTTGGCTTCTGTTACACTCAATTAATCCAGAATATTTTTTATATTTGTACCGTTTTTTTTTTGCTTGGATAACAAATAGCTCAGAATAACAAATCCCAAACATGCTAGAGATGATTTCAGTGCAGATCTTTTGTCTACCCGACCATCTGGATGAACCAAACACAGATAGAGCACGACTAATCTTCTAAAAAAACTCGTAGCGTTGATGAGTAGATATGTTATTTTTTCAGGAAAGACCACCTGTGCTACACAGACTGCGGTATTGCATCCATCAGGTACTGTCAAGGTGCGTTTTTCTTTATCACTCAGCAGAAACTCAATCATTTACTCACTTAGCGGGACACACCTGCTTTTCTCTGCCTTTCCCTTTCAGAAAGAGTTTGTTAGAGTTCATACCCAGGTCATCTGTATTGACTCAGAACATTTTGGATCAGTCCCACACCCATGCCGAATGCACGGCTTGAAAGACGATTTGCAAGAATACACATAAACACAGATAGGTACATGCTCAATATCATATTAAAAATCTGAAAGTAAATTACATGCCAGAAAATCAATTTTCCGTTAATGAAAGAAAACAACCGCTCTGATTTCAGTATAAAATTAAATACATTGACCTTTTAATACCTAAACTCAAAATGCAGACAAAAAATATAGGTTTGAGCAACTGACCTCCTTCCTTTCAGTTCCAATCAGATTTTAGGTAGTCAAAACTGAAAGATAAATATGCCCAGATTAAAAAAAAATAATGCTCAAACTTTAAAGTGTAATAGAGATGCATAAAGTTCATTCAGCTTCGACAAAAAGAAAGGAGATTGCAATTACATTGCACGTGTGGGAGTGGGAAAGAAAGGGCATATGCCTGGCCACTGGGAGAGCGAACACACAATTCAAACAGACAGGCAGACAATCATTCAACAGACCCGAAGTGAGAGAGTGAGATAAGAGAAAAAAAGAGAGAGCGAGAGAAAGAATTTGAGGACCTACTCCTACCCCTCAAGATTCCCCAGTAATATTTCTAACATCTATTTTCTTCTCATCTTTTACTGCACCTTTGGCATTCTGGTTGCCAATTGCTGACTAGGTACCGATTGACTTTAGCCTGTGGATGGAATCCTACAATTCTGAGGCAGTAATATAGCATCTAATATCTGTGGCCTCACCACTGGACGTGCAAAGACCCATACTCCTGACCACACTATTCTATGGTCTAACTAATCTTCTTGACATTGTACTCCTAATACAGACAAACCACATTCTTAGGTTCTCATTATAACTACCATGTGGAAATTGTGTTCTGAATAAATACCAATACTACAAGACACGGTATTTACCTAGTGTAGAATTATCACGCCATTTTGAGTTCTGGACCTGAAATGGAAGGTGGTATTAATCCAGCAATACTGCATGTTTCCTTGCTCCCAGGTCCGGAGTCTCGGAATGTGCAGTGTTTTTCTGCACAACGTCTGCCAATTTTTACCTGGCCTAAACTTAGCAGGCAGCAATCCAAAAGTGCCAGTACTGCTACACCAGTAAAGCATTTGTAATGAGGTCCTAAGCCTTTACAGCATCACTGTAGCATGTGTAAACATTAATACCAAACACTGAAGACATAATAACCCCATTAACAAGACCAACCATGTTCGACAAGTAGATGCTATCTAGCAATACCAATGTCTCCTGGAACTTCATGTCTACTACTCTATATAAAACATGGTGTTGTACTTGGCCCTCCCTGGAGGAAAACCCCCAAACATTTTGCCTTCAACCCTCCTGTTTTCCAAATTTGTTTTTGTTGACATTAGGACTCAGTGCACTTTACCAATGCCAACCAGTGCTAATGTACTTGTGCTCTCTATCTAAAACATGGTAAAATTTGCCTAACCTGACTGGCACATTTAATTACATAAAAATACCCAAGGGAGTAGTTCTGTTCCTCCACCATTTAAGAAGAGGAAGGTACAGGGTCCTAATAAGCAAAATCATCCCCCATCAAAGGTGGTGGGACGCAAACCCAAAATAGCTGAGAGGGAGCCCAACCAGCCTAACCAGGGAAATAATACGGTCTCACAGGAGACCGTATTAAGAACCCCACCCCTAGTCCAGGATAATGAGGATTTTTGGAAAAGATTAGAGCTAACTGTTTCAACTTTATTAAACCCAATGATGCACACATTAACCCAATTGGAGGTGAGAATAGCTAACCTGGAAAAACTAGTAAATAGCTCTACCCCATCTCCGCCTGATCCCAGTCAAATGTAGAACCAGCTACAGAAGCTGTATCGCCCAGCAGGAGTGGGAGCCTATTGACTAATCAATCTGAAGGCCACCCTGTAAATGGGGGTGTGCTTCAACAACAATCGCACAACCCTTTACATAAATCTCATGAATCTAACAACTTGGCCTGGCAAGGGTCGTCACGCACAAGAGCGGCGTCCCCTATTTTAAATAAAGCAGAGTCTTTACATCCAAATAAGGGTATGTTTATCGGGAAAAATCAACTGGCAAGTGGTCCAAAGGGGGCACTCCAGTGTAGGGGTGGCCAAACGTTGGATGAGGGACTCCAGACTACACGCAACCAAAGATGCCAATCTGAAGGCCACCCTGTAAATGGGGGTGTGCTTCAACAACAATCGCACAACCCTTTACATAAATCTCATGAATCGCAAACCCAGGTTGTGTAAAGTAGCTTTGACTCAAGAATATTTAAGTCTTGCTTCTTGAACCATCATGGTAAAGTCAGGATAGAGTGCAACCGTGGTGCCCTGCCAGGTAAGTGACCCACGCTCCCTGGCTAGTCGGAGTGCAGTGTCTCTGTCCCGAAAGTTCATTATACGTGCTATGATGGGTCTCGGCGGACAACCTGGGTTAGGGCGGGGGCCCAGTGACCGATGAGCATGTTCAACTACAAAGCCGGTGGTGAAGGCCTCCTTCCCAAATACGTCAGTAAGCATTGTTTCCACAAAAAGATCCATCCTCCCCATGTTCGTGGACTCCGGGACCCCGAGAATTCGAAGGTTATTGCGCTGGCTGCGCACTTCCAAATCCTCATTCTTTATGGCAACATCTTTCAGGATTTTCTCCACACGTTCCAGCCATTTGAGGGACTGAGCTGCCCCATCCTCGAGATCAGAAGTTCTGCCTTCCACTGTGTCCAGCCGCCGCTCGTGTGTGTCCAGCTTGGCCCCCATAGCATCTAAACGTTCGTCTAATGTGTCGAACCTGCCGTCCAGCGACTTAAAGCCAGCTCTCATCTCCGCCAACAAAGCGGTCTGGGCAGCGGCAGAGTCCACTGTGGCGGTCGCCTCCTGGCCTCCCTCCGCCATTGTGCTGCTGGAGTCCTGTGCCTTGTCCGTAGGCTTGCTGAATGATAATACCCTCTGCCTTGGGTCCTTCCTGCCCATGCCGTCTTACATGTGGATTGTGGATGAGGCGCGCAGCCTGCTAAGGTAGACTAACCCAGATCAGACGGGCCAGGTGACCGCAATATGCGACGTGTGTGGCGGCGGGGGGTTGACGGGATGGCAACGTGGGGGCAGCTGTGGGGAAGAACTGTAGGCACACAGCTGAGCTTTTGGAGACACCAGGTGCCAGCCTGCACAATCGGCCTGAGGGCACCGAGGTGAGAGCGCTGCTGTGTCCGAACGGAGTATCTGGTGAGGCCGCCACGTGTAGGCGCCCGGAGGCACCAAGGAGCCAGGCAATGCAGAGTGAAGTCAGTCCCACACAGCTTGCTGCGTTGTGGGCCTTCCGGCCGGCCGAGTCGGCGCTCTGTGAGCGATGCGGTGTAGTCAGCGTGGCCCCGGCCCAGTCACAGGCAGGGGAATCCGGGCACCACGCCTCGATAGCCTCCCAGCGAGTAGCAGTTCACAAACACAGCGGCGGCCCAGGATGTGGATTGTAGCAGTGTCCGGGTGGGGCTCACGGGCAAAGGCCACATCCCACACCCAACAGACCCAAAAGCGCATCCGGGCGGCTGCCTCCCAGGCTCACCCGAGGTCCCTGTCACCTCGGGCCCTCGGGAGCATTGGGGACGACACGCGTGTGCCCTAGGTGGATCCGGGGGGTGGGGGGGGCGCGGCAACGGCTAAATCAGGTCTGATCGGGTGGGGGGGAAGGCCATGCAAGCGGAGCACTCACCCCAGAGCGGGAATCAGTAGTGGGCCGCCGCCTCTTCTGCGATGCCGAAGATTCCGACTCTGGCCGTGGAGGCCATCTACAGCCACGTTGAGATTACGGCGCCAGCACCTCCCCTCAGTGCAACGAAGCTGATTTCTCCGGACTGCCACCAGCTACGAAGGAGCAGGAAGGCATCTCGGCTGCACCAGCGCTTGCGGAGTCGGTGGAGCAGACTGTGATGCCGTAGCAGGCAGATTATCGGGAGACAGACGCTGTTGATCGGGACCAGCTGACGGAGCTTCAGAGCCGCGCGGCCATCTTGGTCCGCGGCTTGGTCACACCCCCACTCTTTTAATGTTGGTGATAACCCCCTGAGTGACCAGTTTCCTTTATGCATAACGGTCAATTTGCCATCGTGCAGATCCGATAGGGTTGATGACGCTACCCAGGCTATAGGAAAGATACAACTCGATAAAACCAATGGCTATACCTTACGGTGGTCAAAAGTAGACCCTGTTGTAGTTACAAAACAACTAGTAGCGAATTGTAAATCAGCCATTGATACCTGCCTGAGTGAACTAGCCACCCATGATAGTATATTAACATCTTTTTTTTATTTTATTTTTTATTGAGTTTTC